>CM045771.1:136844481-137013631 GCA_025200525.1 Camellia lanceoleosa | reverse complement strand
ATGAACTCGCCAATAAAGTTCAGATAAACAAGAACCCATGAATGACAGCTACCTTCCTCTTCAAATGTAACTGCTATACATATATATGCAAGATGATAACTTAAAGACAAAGGTAACCGTCATTCAAAAGTTGCGTGCAATGATAGGCAAGGTTCTCCATTTCTATGAACAAGATTTTCTTCGTGAATTGCCTGGGCTTCTTGACTTTTTCTGAATTCCTTCACCTCCCCCTTGCGATAGTTCGTGAACTTGAAGAACTGAACAACTTCGTTAAGAAGTTGAGCATCACCTGAGATGGGAGCACACTATATGTGCACGCACAGTTCAGATCCCTCATAAAGGGTTCACCTACAGACACGTCAGCCACAGAAACAGAGGGCATTGACGATGCCCGGATGGACCACATCTTACAAAAGTTGGATGTTAGAGAAGGACTGAAGGCAAACTTCTTCCTTAATCTGTTAGCCTTGTCCGAGTCTGGCGGGGAGAAGGTATTGGTTTTCAGCCATCGAAGAAAGGCCGCTTAAGTTGTTGGAAAGGCCATCCATCAAGTTCAGGGCTTCATTTTCCTTGCTTGTTTCATTGTCACATGCAATCGATGAGACTTGCTTGTACGCTCGGAAAAGTATTCTTCTCTGATCAATCGCCCACCGACCAATCTTAACGTAATGGAGCAAGGGCCGATGCTTACCTCGATTCTCGCAACCATGTTGCTCAAGATAATCGCCATTGAAGCCAACAAATATCACTAACGTACGCATCCATTCTTATTCTGCACGAAGCTCATAAAAAACTTACACTTGTAGTCCTTCCTCTGCAATATTTGCGAAATTATGCATTTATCGCTTGTACACATAATTATTTTAATTGTAAGTCAGGTGAACTAAATGAAAAATTTGGATGTCTGTCCTCTCTTTTCTGCATTTCAAAATCAGATATGTGTTGGGAAATTCTCGTGTTGTTGTGCGTGTTTACGCAAAATTATGAGGTTAATGACCACATGTTGCGCCGTTTGTTTGTGTTCTTGTAAATATTGATTCAATACTTTGCGAGAGTTGTCGCCATTGCATCCGATGGATATTGGTTACCTCGCACCAACAATGTTAGTTTTCTACTTAAAGACTTCCTACCACTTGGTTTCGTACATATGTTTGTAAACAACGCATAATCGATCAACAAGGAATATCCGATTTTTTTCCTGATCAATTCTTACAGGTGTACTTTTGTGTTTGTGTTATTTGTTTTCCACAAATTTTGAATGGCCTCGCTTTAAAGATCAATTTTGAACTTTTGTTTCAATTACGCCCATTTGATTACAACTCTTCATTGTTTTGTATCGTAAAATATGCATATACGTTAATCGTACTTTTTGTTGTAGTCAACTTAAAACTTTCTTGAACTCACATAATCTCAATCAGCTTGACATTACAATCTTTGTTTTAAAAATCACTTAACGGCATTAGCAATTTGACCTAAAATGTCCAGAATTTTGAAATGGAATTTGTCAGAATTTAGGTTGTTGAAAGTGCATCGATCCAAATTAGACAACAGACAAAATGTGTACACCACCCCTGTAATTTCCCCTTCAATCTAATTTGTATGATTTGCTCTTTCATAAAGGGGAAGGAAAAGATTGAAGACAATTGCCGAACAACAAATCCAAATGTGTGACACAATCGCTGGCTCTTGTCGGAAGCGGCCAGTTGCACCATTCATTTGTTATAGGTACTAGTTGTTTATTTTGACAATATGGAATTACATTTTTCGTACTGAAATTACGCGCCTCGTCGAAGTTCAGTTTGTGATGTTTGAAATTGGTTTTGTTCCGCATGTCTGAAAATGTTTAAATTGGTGTCCATTCAGTCCGCATGTACGAAAAGTCAGATATGCGATTTCGGGCGGCTTGACATAAAACTTGCATATATATATGTATTCATATTTAAGATTTAGTGATGATAAGCTTCACGATGCTTGCATGCACCAAAGAACAATTCAAGGAAATGCAAGGGCGGACTACCTTTGGACAAAAAATGGTGAGTGTCGAATCAGATTCTCTATAATACACTATGATGGAAACACATCATTTGGGTTGCTATCCACACGTTGTATTGAATGGTCGTAGTGGCCTTGTGATTGTTTCACGCTTGTAGGATTGTAGCATGTAATAAGGTCACCTTCCTATTGTTTTTGTAAATTTCAATTCTTTGTAAAAGTCACCACGTTTTGTCGTGACTTTTTGTCTGAATTATTTGTATTTGCAATCTTATTTAATTACCAACAATGCACGCGGATTGCGTTTGGCATAAAGTTCTACTTAAAGTAATTTTGGACTCATAGTTGTTACTTGTCTTGTACGCCGGTCATTTACTTGGTTAAAGACTAGAAAGGAGATTGAGGAAAGGTGGAAGGCACTCCCCTCTGATGAGAAAAAGAGGTTTGTGGAAATGGCTAAAAGTATGAGAACACGCCAAAGTTGTACCATCTGACGAAGTCCGAAAAAGGTCATTACGTACTTCATGTTTTCGTAAATGCATTTGGCTAGGTCCTGCTTTCCTGACATTGTTGGTTGTATTTTTGTATTAATTTAAGGGTAAAAAATGTGCAGGGTAAAAGCCAACTCCGCATATCATTGAAGTCAGTTGTAACGCCCTCAAAATAATAACATTAAAGATACTCATATGCGGAATGAATATAAGTTCATATATCAGAGTTCACAGTTTAGCAGGCAATTAAATGCCATATAGGCTTACATCTTTCCAAGACCTTGCTTGGTTACACAAATAAAGTCTCGCTCATTACATATTAAGCCCTTGGCTTTACAAACAACACTCATGCACACATAAAGCAAAATAAGGGAACTCTTGCTTCCCAATGATCCACCCTTGCTATTGCCTTGGTGGTAATATCCTCTCGTGACCAAAATGATGTTCTCAGTATAGGGTGAGCTATGACCCAGTAGAAATACACTAAACTAGCTATGAACAATGACTAAAAGATTAACAGTTTGATAGATGGTTAACACTTTTACATTCATTCATAACACATTACAGTTTCATTTTCCATTCCTTTTCAATTCTCAATTCATAATAGTCCAGAACCTGACCAAATAACCGATATGAGACAGTAACTCATATTAAACATTTCCTCATTTCACAATAGATAAGCATACTAGCTATATCAATACATCAACAGATAAGCACATGAGCAATATCAACACTTCTACTGATATATCACACTTCCCAAGATAAGCATACAAGCTGTATCTACGGAGTCCATCACCTCTCTTCTCCCACACAACACCCGGTTTAGAGGTCCATCACCGCTCTTCCCCTAAACCGTCGAGTACATCACCTCTCTCCTCCAACACAACGCAATGCATAAAAACAATTATTATACACATCATCAGTCAATACATAAAGTTAATGTATTCTTTCAAACGTCATACTCAATGACACATTCTAGTGATTAGTTTTAGTTTGCCTAATCATCATGCATTGTCTACAACAATCAAGACTATCCTCCACCGATAGCCCAAAGCAGTTATTTCTAAACAGAAAATAAATGCACAAAATGAATATAAAATCAACATTTCAACTAGGTGAGCGATAAATAATTCAACTACACCCTTTAATCCCATATATTCCCAATTCTAACATTTCTCTATGCTAAACATGCATATAGGTTTATTATAAATAAAACTCCAACTTTTATAAAATTACACAAAAGTCCCTAAACTTTCCCAACATTACCCAACAACCCCCAACATATCAAAATGCTAAAATTTAAAGACAAAGCTCATAAAGAGGAGTAGGTTATCCCTACCTCGAATTTGAAGCTCAAACAGAGAAGATGAAAAGAGTCAAAGCTCGATCTCCACCACACACCACAAAGCCCTCGAGAATTAACACAACTTTGGCGGAGGAACTATAGCCAAAATCCCAATGGAACTATGGCCAAAATTCAACTCGGCACAACTAAAATTTATACTCAAGCTCGGTTCGTAATGGCTAACTAAACCAAGAAAGAACCTTAGAAGTTGATAAGCTAACCCTATGCCCTTGCACCTATATATAGGAGTTTGTCCACCTCCAAATGTGTCTCCCAACCGATGTGGGACTTCCACCAAATATATAAAAGTTTGACCACCTAAAAATGTATCTTGTAACCGATGTGGTACTTCCAACAAACACACCAAAGGTTCCCAAATACATTACCACAAGCCTTAAAAGGCACAAGTGCTACATCAATTGTTGAGCTAGTTAACCGGTTCAACGAAGCACAAAAGCAGGCAGTCATTGACATTAGGTTTGCTGGCCTCTTGGGGATGAAGTGTACACGTATAGATCACGACTTGTGCGCATGGTTGGTACAGAACTTCGATCCTGACAGTAGTTCATTGAATGTTCATGGTTGTCAAGTCAGGCTCACATGTAAGGCAGTTAATGTTTTATTGGGAATACAGTGTAAAGGCGATGACGTGCAGTTGGCTGGGTCATTAGAAGCATATCCCAATATCTATGATGAGGTTGGAGTTGTTAACGGAGTCATTCCTTTGAACAAGTTGAGACTTTATCTGACCGAGACTGATGGTGCGGAGGATGAGTTTTGGCAGAAATTTGCGCTGTACGTGTTGGGGGCCATGTTGTGTCCTACCACAATGACCGGCTTGAATCCATCGTTAATTCATGCCGTGAAGGACGTGAATCATATGCGAGCTTGTAATTGGGCAAAGTTGACACTGCAATGCCTTCACAACGGTGTTCATAAGTATAAAGGTCATCGCAGTGCAACTGGATGTGTTTTCCTGCTAATGGTATGCCAATAACTTGATTTTTTTTTCCATTCCCCCCTTCATGTGTTTCATGCATTGTTCTGTCATGGTTCAACAAATTGGCCTTCATTGGGACATACAATGGTATCTGCTTTGTGAGTACGACAAACAACACTCTTCCTGACCAAGTATGGTACTCGCACAAATATATTTTCTGCGAGTACCGTCATGAATTTAAGAACAACGAGTACACGGCAAAAAGTATGCCGAACCTGAATGGAGGAACCAATTAAAACTAGGTTGCGAAGAGGGGAACATGAACATAATTTTTTTTCTTTGGTTTCATCAATAAAGTCGTTGGTGTGCTGTACATTTTTTTTCCCAAAAAACATTGCATGATATGTGCCTATAAAGTTGACAGCATCCTCAACAAAATCGGTATTCTATGTACGGTCCGCTGCAAAATTGAGAATAATGAATGTCATTGTTATTGAATATAGTTCATTTTTCTGGGAAGAACAACTTAATTATGGTGTGCCCCTTAATGTCCACAGCTGTTGTACCTTGATTGTGTTTGTCTGACCTCGACTACGACGCGGTCCACACCTCGGCTTCATGATTGGGGTGATACCCAAATACGGGAGACGCTGCGACGTATGAGAAGGAAGCACAAATTCCCAACAATTGCGGTAAGCACTCCTACCATCAGGCACATTTCACACCATCGACCACTTGTCTTCAACATACAATGTCGACTTCATTTATGCTTTCTATGATTAGGTGGAGTTTGATTCCAAAGAACGGATGATGCTGACATGGTTGCTTGCCATGTCGAGAACCAACAAAAAGGACAGTACAACGAAGTCCGTATGACCAATTTGGAGTCCAACATTCGCGAAGTGAAGGAAATGATGAAGCAAGTTCTCCACAACCAAACAGATTTAATGGAGATGTTGCGACATTTTGAAGCCAAGCAAGTTGTTGGCAATGACAAGGTAATCCATCCAAGCATTACGCAATTTTCACACAGTTGACCCACATCATTTGAAGATGGTTTATAAGACTAAGTTCACGAATGTGTATGTATGATTAGGTGGAAGGCAATGATGTTCAGATTATTAACCTCTCCAATGTTGCTCAATCAAGGAAATGTCAAGCAACCGCCTAACGCTTTCGGCTTGGTCGCAATGAACCGTTCACTGAACAAACCAATTTACGTGAACTGAAGCAAATGCTACACTACCTCATCGAAGGTATATTCTCTACACCGCAACCGACAGGCGTGGCCCAACAGGGTGTGGACCCTGTTGTTGGAGTCGAACACCATGACGATGGCGTGGTCAAACCATCTGACGAAGTAAACCCAATGGAGTGTAATATTTCAGATGTACAAGGGGTGGATCACCAACAACAGATTTTGAAAGGAACCTTGGCAAGGGACAAAAGTCATTTGCATGATGGGCACAAGCTGAACATTAAAGAAGGTGGGGACAACAACAAGAAAGGAGGCCTTTGGTCAGGGGAAACATATGAAACTGAAGATAAATACACTCATGACCTTCGCCAACATGCGTGAAGAACGTGGCGGCGATAAAGTGCATACTTCTCCTACTAAGCTTGGCAAACCATTGGGAGCAACCGAATTGTTACAGAAGTGCAAAGGGAAGACGAAAAGGAAAAGGAAAAGGAAAAAGCACGAATCGGAGTTCAAGCCATCGAGGTGGGGATATGCATTTGAGCAGCGGTAGCAAAGCAAATAGTGGAGTTGACGACATCGGTTCACCTGTGGGTGTTGATGGTGTGGACAATGTAAACAAGGTACAAATACTGCCTTTCATGCCCCACAAGTTCTGAATACCCAATTCATGCCCACATCAATAATGTTTTGCTAATTTTACAATCATCTGTGTTGTATTGTACTAGTTGTCAAAGAATTGCATGTTTGCGCTATGATCACGCCATATGTTAGTACACATTTCTAACAAACTCCGCACCAAACATCACAAGTTGTGGCACCGTCTGAGGCTCACAGTTTTTATATCATTTCACGTTGTTTTTTATGACTACCGACCTTGTAATGTAAGCTTCAATTTTTTTATGAAATGTGTACCGTTAGTTGGTCGTTTATTTTGTAGGACTCTGATCGATGTTGGACAAAGAAAGGGTTGTTATCGCGGAGGAACAAAAACTTCTTAACTATGTATTTGACGATAGCAAAAATGAAATGTATTGTTTCATTTACTACTTGCAAATTTAAAATGACAAATTCAATCGTGAAATAACCATCGCTCTAAGGATCATTTTTGCTTGTAGGACATTGTTGTTTCCATGAATCTTCATGGACGGCCATGTGAAGTTGCCACCCGGCGGACATGCGCACGCCAAACCGTGGTCTCGCTATCCCATTAATCGTAAGTGTTGGATGCACAAATATGAATCTTTTTTGAGTACCTCAACTCGTAAACCTTTCTAATCAACTTGCCTTGTGTCTTGCATACAATGTTCCACCAATCAACTTGGTGGTGGTGTAATTGACTAATCGATGAGGGATTTACACAATGACGGAGGCACATCGATTGGTTCTTTCCCGTATATCCGCTTCGGTAAGTAAGTGTTTAAAGCTATTGTGTATTGTGTATGACATATTTTAACAAATGTTTCACATGACCTTTATGCTACGCATGCACTTTTGATTCTAAATAAAGATATGCAACCTCGCACCATGAACATATCGTCACATCATTTTTCGGACATGACAGTATACACGCCGCTTCTTGATGCACGCCGAGGGTAATATCAATGTTCATCCCGTTATATTAAAACGAAAATATGAAAGGCATTACATGTTTACATGGCCTCTAAACAAGGTCTGCTGTTGTGTTTACGTAGATTTACATGCCTTTCAATTACAGAGGAGTGCATTGGTTGGCGTTAAAATTGATATGGTGGACCGTAGCCTACCTATTCGACTCATTCCCATCCAACCTAATCGAACAAAAGGAAGTTAAATGCGGCTAAAATTTTGGTATGTCCTTCTCGCATTTTTAACACTACAAAAACTTGAACATCCTTTATGTAAACCAACTTCAACCTTGTGGAACAGTTCAAACTATGCACGAGTTGTCGCAACTACACTTTGGAAATGATTATGTTAGACGCATAGCTTTCACCTCTGATGTTAGATGAGAGGCCAAGACAACAACCGGACGAGTAATCCACAATCCCTCCTCACATTAATGTCTATGCCGCATGAATCGACTTAACTAACCTATTAAGTATTAACGACAACTTTAATGTGAAATTATTTTTGTAGCACGTTTGACTGTGGGATGTTCGTCATCAAATTCATGCAGCAACCTGATTTAAGCCCCATTCCACACAAGGTACATTCTACCGCTTAATTTCCATTTGTCAATCAAATCCTTCCTTGTATGTCCTGCAATTTTAACTGATTTGTCTTATGATCTTTCTGTACAAAGTTCGCTCCCTGTGTGCGTCATAAGTTGTTGGTTGACATCGTTATGGATGTCAATAATGCAAAGATCGCAGAGTACCGAGAGTGCCTTCATATGAGCAATGCCACAAGCTAGGCCAGTGATGGGATTGGGCTGCCAGTACGCCAGTAATTTGGGTGGCAATAGGACTTAACTAATTTTGTATTGTTTGATTTCAATATGGATGTTATTTATGGCTCCCCAGTACTGTTTTTGCTGGACGATGTAAATATGGACTAACTGCAAAGTGCAAGTCAAATGTAAACATGGATCAAACATGTCGATGTGGTCACGACTTAGTACTATTTTCTTTACGATGTTTCTTGTTCGATGAATGCGATCAGAATCAGATATAATTTACTACCGCTTTTGTCGGGTTAATTTATAATTTAATTACGAAAAAGGGAAAATCAATTTTCAAAAATGAAAGAAACCACATTATGAATGAAAACTCAATACTCTTCGTAGGTAGGTTATATATCAGCCCATTAGCACATATGACTCCAGCCAAAACAAAACTTTCATGGCTTACAGGGACGGTAAAAAAAAAAAGAAATAAAATCTACATATCTGCTGCATCATCGCCAGCTGCCTTTCAAGAGTTGTTCAGATTATCTCGATTGATCGCCCTCATCCATTGTCTTATCAGACTTCGCTTCGTCCGCCGCCAATTTCTCATCGGTTAGCCAATCAACGTTCTGCTTGATAGCGCCGACTTGCCGCTCCAAACTTGACAACCGTGTGTCCACTTCATTCAACCTTTCGAAGATAGCTTGCAACTGCTCGAATACAGGAGCAACATGAGCTTCAACAATAGCTTCAATCTCGTTCGAATCAGACATTTTGTAGGAATATGTGTATGGTTTATTTTACTGACTACTTTTTTAAAGGAATGTACAGATTCATAATATTACACAACACTATGTCAGAAGTATTTGTAATATATGGTACATGACTTGTATGTTTGCGTAAGACCTCATGCATTGTGACATACATTGTATTAATTTCCAAATCATGGAATTCATCTTGCAAAAATTGCTCATTCTTGCATGCACTAAGTCATCCGCTCAAGACTTCTCGATCGTCCATTAATTGGCATTTCCAACACACATGCATTGCACCTTCCATGAGTACTATCCCACTGTCATTGATGTCCACACCCACAGTTCATCATACATTCACATTCGTCATTTGTATTTGTGCCCCAACCCAATTACATGTCTACTCATCCATAAAGGTTAGCAAAATTGCTCTTATCAGATACATATGCCTTTCCAACTGCACCCAACCTATTAAATGAAATACCCGCAGTTAGTAAGTTGCTTTTACGCAGTTTGGGGTAGGTGTTGCCACCAAACAACAATAAGTGTGTTCACATCTTTAAACCTACCACCAACGATAATGACTACGTTTAAGGTAATTTAACATTTACAACCAACCACAAAAAGTTTGGAACCGTTGTTGTTTTGCGCTTGGGTTTGTTTATGCATATATTCTTCGTGAACTCGCGAAACAAAGTTGACTCAATCAAGAACCTTCACACCTATGGATGCACACCACGGTAAACGCCGTCGTGGACAATCACTTGCACCGGCCGACGCCCGAATCAAGTCACCAGACGGATTATGCAGTGGGTATATCGATTCTTCGTGATCGACGCTTTTTGAAACAGGTTCCCAATCGTGGAGTTTTGAACCTCTACGGGATTACAACTGCACCCCAATACAAGATGCTTGCCTGGGGAAGTATTTTGGAATTCCAGTTTCACTGTTTGCCAAATGAGTTCAGTGTGAACACCACTGTCGATGTGCTTTTCTGAAGGTCACAAAAGCCCGGTCGGTTGAAATGCATCGGCAATTCCCTCATGTCAGCGAGTCCCAAGTTAGGCAGCATTTGAAAAGTGAGATTGATCAGATGACTCGTCGACTCATTAGGAACTCACGGATAGAGGACGCAAAGGCAGAGTTGAAGATACATGGATCGAACCTGGCATCTGTGATCAAGGCTATAATGGAGGATCCTGCACTGATGTCGGACCCTGACCTTTCAGATTACTCAGACTCTGAGGTTGTTGATTTGAGCGAGGATTAGCAGACCTAGACATGTGTATGACATAGTAAGCGTAGTGTTCTAAGCTGGCATCGTCGAGCGAAAATAAACGACTTACAAACTAATGCGTCATACCGCTAACCATTGCAACGGTGCATGCGTTAATGTCTTAATCATGTCCACTTTGTTGAAGGTATTTTTTTGGGTCACCGTCCTCGACTAAAACCTGTCTTATGATTTTTGTTGGTACGATGACAAGGTAATTTTTTTGTAATGTCAATGACTGATATCAGAAACTATGGTGTAACCTATGTTTTGTTGATTACTTCATGTTTGTGAATCGTTCAATATGGACAATAAGGTTTAAGTGTCAGAATGATTGACTGGAATCACAACCTGTAATTGCAAACAAAAATTGTGCACAACCGGCCAACGGTGTCATACACTCTAACATCAATATGGCCACATAATGTTCTGTTTTTTCAAACACAACCGTTGTGTGGAAGCATACCCCATGGGGTCAACCTGTGCATTAGCAATTTGTCTCCCATTGTGCATTGTTATGAACTAATCAGCTACCCTTCAAACAAAAAATTATACAATAGACCATGCAGAACCAGAGTATTGATATTCACTAATGAAGAAGTCAACACGATGGTGAAGAAATGTACGACGCATTCTATATATCTTCTTTCAACTTGCTAACAGATAATAGTTGAGCCCACAGAAAAGTGGCAAACAAATACTAGTTGACAGATAACAGATTTGCCAAATCTGTTAATTACAAACAAACCTGCAACAGATAACAGAAGTTGTTCATTACAACCAAAATTCATGCACCCAGATAAGAGAACCTGCAACAGATAACAGGCCACAGATAAGTGACAATGCATCCACAAAGCATCCACAAAATTCATCCACATAGCATCCACAAAAATGAATCCACATACCATCCACAAAATTCGTCCGCAGATCTGCCAAATAGCATCCACAAAGCTCTTACAATGACACCAACGTTTCCCAAAATTCATTACAGAATAACATTATAAGTTACATCAGAATAACTTATAAAATTCTTTCCGTACATTCATTCCATAATAAAATTCATTCCACAAAGCTATTAAGTAAGTTACATAAGTTACATCATAATAAAATTCATTCCATAAACATTACTTACATCATGAAGTACAATACAACAAAAACTGGTACAAACTTCCATTCAATTTCCCAAAATACAAAGAAGTAGAAAAGTTACATGATCAAGTACAAAATGATAGAAAATACAATGAAATACACCATCGTTTTGATAATATGTTCTATCCTTTCAAGCCTTCGACCATGGTCATTTCCAAAGTCATGAAGCCTCGTCCTTACATCGTTGAAGTGTTCTACTGTTAAAGCATCACCAGCTCTAGTGTTGGAAGGGATTCTGGACGTAACGTCTTCATCATCTTCAGCCACGAACTTGAAGTAATTGCAATGGGGAGTGAGAGTGGTACTCTACAATGCATCACAATCAGTTAGTTGAGTACGATAAATATTACTGTCACTACTAAAGGATTAAAATTTACAACACATACTTACATATTTTGATGGGCAAACAAAGAACAAACGCCCTTCATTTCCATTATCATTGTTCTGACAATACGTATGGCAGCGGTTCTTCCTCAATTGCATAGCCTCGTTTGTATTCTTATGTTGCTAATGTTAGAAGAAGAAGCCATGTTTTAAATCTGCATACATGACAAAGTTGTATTGCTCTGCTATGCTTCTGTTTGATGGGGTTAATAGCAGGTCTAGTTTAATTTGAGGGAGAGAGTGTGTCTTTACTAAAAACATCCATTTGTTCAAACTGCCATGTTTAATAGCATTTGCACAGAGGTTACTTGGGCTAAACTGGTAATAGCATTTGAACAAACATCGTAGCTCAATCTACACACATAGCATTTTGAAACTGAACAAATACAACAGTTTCAAACATAGCATCTGTGATTAATTACACACATGTTACACACATAGCATTTTCAATCTGAACAAACGTGGCAGTTTTACAAACATATCAGTTCAATGTGAAGTAAATTATCAATCACACATGTTAAGCAACTATTATCAACAAATCATACTGACGTGAAATGATTATGGGCAGATTGTTGGAGATTGTGATTCAGTAGTTATCAAACTGAAATAGTTATGAACAAATGACACATGTGATTTTGAACAAACCACACTGAAATACTTATCAACAACTCAGTAATAGTTATGAACATTTAAGTTCGGGCCATCATAGTTATCAATGTTGATAATAGTTAATTCAAGTCACGCAGCCTAACACATTAGTTGATAGCGCTTCATTACAACAATTCATGCATGATTCACAACAAATTCAAAGAAAATCACATTATCAATCGACATTGAAAATTACGCAACTATATGCATTCATTCAACTAATTATGAATCAAGATAATCATACTATGTTCTCGCAAAGATGTGATCCTTTCATTTTATGTTGGATCGCCACAGATTCATACCACGCTCGAAAATGTATACTTTAACATGCATAAATGTTCGCCACAATATGTGCCACATTTTTCAAGCATACCATTTATCTATCTCGCATAACAAGAATTTTGAAAGCCCTAATTTTGGAAGCCGTAATTTTCAAGCCCTATTTTTTCAATGAGTAATTTTAAGCCCTAATTTCCAAATTTCAAATCTATTTTGTGAATCACAACCATAACTTCTTCATTTCAGCTTGGAGGATCTAACTCGTTCATCTATGGTCCGAAAGCCCACGTTATCGCCAACAAATTCTTCTCTAAACCGAGATGGTGGTCGCGGTCGAGCTATGGCTCATGGGCGTAATGAGATTGAGGTGTATACTCAGATAACCTCAGATAGCAGAAAGGAAAACGAAAATTTTTGTTTGGTTTGCATTTGGGAGACGAGTTTTGAAGAAAAAAATTTCTAAAAAATTGTTTGGTTTGAGTTTTCCTGAAAAACATTTCTAAATCACTTTCTCTCCCTTACGCATCAATTAATCACTTTTTTCTCTCTCCTCTCTCCTCTCTCTTTCCCAATCAGTTTTTCTCTCACACACATCTACTCAAATTCTCCCAAAATATCAAATTATCCCAAACTCCCAAAAAAACAAGTCTCCCAAAATACACAACCAAACAAACCAAAGAAATTTCTAAACTCTCTCCCCAAAATTTTTATAAAAACAACTCTCCCCAAAAATGCATCAAACAATGTTTATTTTAATTTTAGTCCAGAACCCAAAAAATCACTAACAAAATATTGTATGAATAAAGATTGGGACCCCTTTCCCCAGACGAGATCCTCCTTGCAAGCCCTCCTGCGCTGCCTCAGTAGAGAGATTGGGCCTACTTTTAGGCCCAATCTTGATAATCAACCGTTTATTTTATGATTTATTCAAGATATCATACCAGAAAATCAACTGATCGATATCGTAAAAGTATGGGATGGTGTTATAGTTAACAGCTTGAAAGAAAACTACTCCATCGTATAGTCATTTATATTCGGTCAACGTGATTTTCCATAGGTATATAGTACGCGACGAACTGTACACATTTACTAATTCAGATTCTCAAAACGAGTCTCCTGATTGCCCCCACGGGCCAAACAACACTATCCAATGCAATGCACAATATTTGTGTATTCATAATACATTGGGATTATGATTCCCTCGATTTGTAATATAGATTTGTTGGTTTCGCACCTTTGATCCTGTGTAATGTACTTACTGTCCCTGTTATCCTAAATTTGGAACTGGTTGGTTGAGCTTAGGAACCAAGTCTAGTTGCCCAGATTTTGGAAGTGTTGATATAGTTAATATGCTTATCTGTTGAAATGCGGAAACAGCTTGTATGCTTATCTGTTCAGATGTTGATACAACTAGTATGTTTATCTATTGTAAAACGGGAAGCGTCTAACATGAGTCACTGTCCCTTATAAGTGGTTGGCCAGGTTCGAAGCCGTCGATGTCAAATTTAGAAAATGATGATAAACGAAAAATGAAATGAGATGTGAATATTGTGGTCATGTAACGAAAATGTGTCACGGATTGGTTTATGGTAATCGAACATTTATGAACTGCTGATGTCTTAGTTATTGCTCATATTGTGTTTAGCATATCTCAGATCGGGCGTTGGCTCACCCTATATGGGACACCATTTTCAGGTACAAGTAGCATGGCACCTCCAAGGACATAGCTTGGATGGATGTGGGAGTTGAAGACTCTTAGTTTTTGATTATTTTGTTGTATTACATGTACATCAAGCCACGGGCTTATTTTGTATACAGTTAGCACTCTTCTTTTGTGAAACCCAGTGTGAACTTGGAAAGCTGTAAGCCTATAGGGCACTTGCTTTTGTTGTTAACATGCAATATTGTTGTAAGAATTACTCTGATGAATGAAAAGATGTTGATTTCTTTATACCATTGCATGTCTAATATAATGGGATTTATGTATTATTTTGAGGGCGTTACGCCATCCTCTGTATCATCATTCACACGCTTTGCCCTCGCTTAGCGCCTCGCATAAATGGGATTACATCCGCATGATCGTTAGTCGCCACGATACATTGTCCGTTGACCAGTCAGTTCGAAATTTTACCCTTGACGAAATTTTATTCATCTACTCAGAGTACTATTTTAATTTTAATTTGTAGGCCAAAATTTAACCTCAAGATTCCCTACCTACGCTACTGCTTCAAAAATAAACAAAAACAAAAAAAATCAGGAAAAAAAATTAATAGTAACATAAATTGGCACGTCAAACATATAATCAGTGCAAATTTCCTATGACAAACATCATATCCAAGTACAACAAAATCGATTACTTTTCAAACACGAAAAATTTAATTTTAAAAAATAAGAAAATACGTAAATAACATAAAAATGGCAACTTCGTAACCACCTTGTAGGGCTGGTTTGGCATGTTTACAAAAAGCCAAAAGTCAAAAACTCAGTAATTTGACTTCAATCACATTATTTTAAGTCACATCATCTCTCACACACATCATTCAACCCCCAACGCAAACGGAACCCATATTTCACAAAAAGTTAAAAAGAACAATTATTTTTATTTAAAAAATGAGGAAAAAAATTGGACTAAAAAAATGCAATTTTTGTCTTTGTGGACGAAAAAAATGAAAAAAAAAATATGGATGTTTGGGTTAACTTTTTGACTTTCATGGAAAAATGTGTATTATAAAATTGTATAAATTAATGTGTAAGGAAAAATTATAATTCGGAGTTGTGTTGCCGTAATTTTTGACTTTTTCTGAATAGTCATAACTGTTTGACTTGTTGGTTTTTTTTCCCAACTTGCCAACTTCGCCTTTATGTAGTGTCACGACGCTTGCTTTCCTCCCAAATTTGGAACAAAACCAAAGTCGCCAGACACGCTTCCCACAGATGCAGTACTTTTCATGATGACCCACATGCCGTAGCCTTTCTAATCTCACCAACTCATTTCCATTTCCCACATACAAATTTCGGCAACTTTGGTGTCCCTCATTCTCTCTCCATTTCGGTTTTGCTGTCCACCTCCAAGAATACACTCTCTCTCTCTCCATTTCGATCAAGGCCAGTCGCCGACGTAATACCACCATTTTCTCAGGCATGTGTGAGTCTGTCTATTTTTTATTTCGGTGCACACTTAAGAAAAGTCCTTATTATTACTGTGTTCTACTCGCACGACATTACCATTTCTCAACTAATAAACTGTTCCTCCTTAGGTCATTGAAACCAGACGTACGATTAGGTATACAAACTACACGGGTGACAAACTGATATTGCCATTGACGAGTTCTATAGTGACAAACGGTTCGCTTCAAAGAAGGGCAATGCCCGGTTTTTATTTCTCCGCATGAAGGTAAGTTATGATGGGTGATGTTGGGTTGAATGTCCGATGTGGCCTGCTCCAAGTGTGCACATTGGTTGTTGATTCGCCGCAAGTCGTAAATACTATAAAACGAGTACAACATATAGGCAATTAATTTTCAGAAAACTGCGGCATGCCATATCTCGCATAAATTAACCACAACATATCGCACTTGAAAATACACGAAAGTACCACTGCATAATGTAATGCATTTACGATTCAATGGTCCGCTGATTGTAAGTTGTGGACAACAAATTCGCTTTTGTTACAATTTCGAGTAACATTATTTCGTGATCCTTATGAATATTGCATTAAATTCTTTGCAGAAATATCGTAATTGGATATGGGCGACATGTCGCATAATGCGGCTAACCGTGAGTTTATGTCGCTCAAGATTTCATACCGTTAGGTTTGCAAGGTTATGTTTCGCATCTACTAAATACCACGGTCTGCTCGTATGGCATATTGTGCCGTTATGTAACGCCATCACGAGGTTGTGCGATTTGAGTTTGACACACTTGTATAGCCTCAAATTGCACCATGAATTGCGGTAATGGATTAAACTGGTCGATTTGTTACGTAATATGTGCACATAGGCCACATGTTGCGATTCTCATGGAGAGAATTTAGAAATCCATAATTCACTGAGTTATACTAAACCACTTCAGTTCATAATTTTCGGTGACAACGGAAAACGACGTTACCATTTTTACGAAAATGGCACAACTTTTTAAATGGCAAGGCAAGATTGACTAACTTTAAAGTTAACCGACGAAGATGATAGAATGCACAAAACGTACATACCACCGATGTAATTTGGCCTTGAACAAAATTTCATTTACGCTGATATTTGTTACAGGCAAAGGAACACATTGAAGGCAAGTGGCAAAGGTTCACGAATCGAAAGGGTTGACATTACCGAGCCCCTTCGTCGAAAGTGGCCACTTGGACCATTTATTTTTTACAGGTTCGATCAGTGTCCTTCAAAGCGCCTCACAATACGAATCCCTCTCCTTAGAAACGTGTGACAGTATTTTTGCACAATTCTGCATTACATATTTTCAACTCATAGCTTGCGCCTGTGCACATTTCTGTTTGTACTCACAAGAAATTAAGATTTTAGAGACCAAAAGTAAGGGCCAAAATAATTTGGACCATTTATAATTGTTGTTGTAGAAATGATGTGGTTGTTATATTTTGAGTAATGCTAGGAATCATGAAAATAATATCATGAATATGATCATGAACGATTCTCCACCTTTGGATTATACACACAATAAAATACCATACACTAATCAATGCTACTCAAATGATAAAAAAATTTCATGACACATTTCATGATATTATTGTCATGATCTCTAATATTACTCTTATATTTTTAGCAACCAAAATTGGACATTACGGATGCATTATTATGTAGTTGGGACAAAATTTGTTTGTGTCAAAAATTGGTCCCTAAATGTCAATGTTTGCAATTTGTGTACATATATGTATATATATCCATCCATATCTAACATATACTTACGCCGAAATTGACAATGGTTGCAGCCAGCAACAATTCAAGGAAAGACGAGAAGCAGACAACCCCGGACCGAATATGTTTAGTGTGCAGACATGTAGTAAGTAGAGTACCGTGATGGAAACACGTGACTGCTGTGATAGCAAAGTATGGACTTCTATTCCATGCGCACACCAGTCATGTGCTTCTATTGTGTCGATTCAATGATTTCAGAAATATAGACGTATATTTCATGTTCTTATAAACTCCGATTATTTGTAAAATTCCATGTCCGTTCTTATTTCAACTGTGTCCGAAATAGTAATTTGTATGTGCAAACATATGTAAATACCAGAAATTGTGCACACATTTTCTGGGGTTCAACATTTTGTGACAATTATTTTGGACTTACAGCTCCTATTTGTCCTGTATGTGCGTCACGTTCGTGTAACACTTACAGAGCCGAAAGGATATTGGAGAAAGGTGGAAGGAACTCCCCTGTGATGAGAAGAAGAGGTTTCAGGACATGGCGAAGGCAAATGCCAAGGAACTGGGCGAAGAAGTTGCAAAGAAATCTGCAAAGGTACCTAGGTGCTTAGTGTTTTCGTAACTGCATTTGGAGAGGACCTGCTATCGACACAATGTTGGTTAATTTTTTGTATTAATGTTCACGTTAATAACATTGCAGAGTAAAATGCAAGTCCGCATATCATTGAAGTCAATTGTTGATATCGTGAACCGCCAGAACGGCTAAGCAAAAAAGTGTAGTCATTGATATTGGGTTCGTGGCCTCTCGTTAAAGTGTACCAGATAGATCACAACATGTGCCAATGGTTGGTACAGAACTTCGATCCCGACACGTTCGCTGGATCGCTCATGGTCACACCGAGGCTCACCCGTGAGGAAGTGCATGTCTTATTGGGTATACGGCCAAGGCAATGACGCAGCTTCATCGTTCAATAGATGCATATCCCAATATCTACGAAGAGGTTGGAGCCGTAAGGGAATCATTCCTTTGAACCGCTGGAAGTTTATCCGACCGAGAGTGATGGTGCGGATGATGAGTTTCGCGAAGTTTACGCCAGACGTGGGGGCTATGTTGTGTCTCTACCACAATGACCGGCTTGAGCTCGCTGCTCGCTCATGCCGTGAAGGACGGACCGGTATGGGGGCATGTAATTGGGCAAAGCCGACATCGCAATACCTTGTCAAAGGTGTTCGAAGTATAAGATGAAAGTTCGCCAGTAACCGGATGTGTTTTCCTTCTAATGGTAACGAATCGACCGCTGTTTGTTTGTACCATGCCGATTACATATTTCATCCATTGCCGTGCATATGGTTCAATAAAATGGCGCTGCTATAACTACAAACTTACTCGTTATTGAACAAAGATGACAAATATACCAGACGGGCCACGCTTTTTAAACCACGAAAAGCTTATCTTTAACCGAAAGTCGCATGGGGATTCTCGCCATCGAGACACATAAACACATACATATGATTGTGTTGTAAGTTGTATGCATTGTTAATCTATCACGGATTATTTTGCTCGGAAGTGTATAGTAAATATGTTTTCCTCTTATAATGCAAATTTATTTTACTTGGATCGCTTTTGCCCTCCCCTCGTAAAAATACGCCGGCTACTACACGCCCATCCTCGCTAAATGATTGGGGTGATGCAAATACGGAGACGAGGCGACGATGGGAAGGAAGAAAATGTTGCAAAGAACATGAGGTAATCAACCCATTCGCTCAAGACATTTCACAAAGATTGCCCCAATTCGTGTTATGGATAATCTATGATGCATGTAATTTGTGTTCCTATGACTAGGTGATAAGCAAAGGACAAACAAAGGACCCATTCCTTAGCGTATGTCATATTTTCAGCTTTGTCCCTCCTATTTACTCAAATACTCGAACTTTTGGGGCGAAAACATTAAGTTCTATGTGGACGATGTTGTAGCCTTACAAATTCAATTTTATGTACTACTTGCTATGAAATGAATTTTGGTGAAGCCCTCAAGTCGATTTTGGAAAAGCTTGCAGATTTTGGTTTTTAACCTTGTAAAAAGGTCAAAACATTGTCGCTCAGCTTATTGTTAGTTCAGAATTGAAAATTTATCTTTGTTTATGTAATTGGGAAAAGGTAAAGTGGTAAACATGGGATCGAAGTTTTTATCCACACCAGATGAGCATCATTTACAACAAAAAAATTTTTTTCATTTCATTTAATGGAGGAATTAATTTTTATTAGATATATTTAATATGTAAAGTGTGTACACATACGCTGTGTGCAACTTAAGAAAGGCATCAAACTTTACGATTCACAGTTGAGATCGATTAACGATTCAGTGCATTACCATTTTCATTTATGATTTGAATCCCGATTTGACAACTATATCAGGTGGAGTTTCCTCCAACAAAAGCGGAAAGCAACGACATTGATGACGCAATTGACACACACCATGTCAATAACAAACAGAAACCACGGATTGATGATGTTCCTTTGAGCAAGGTTGAGACCGACATTGGTGAACTCAAGGAAACCATGAAGCAAGTGCTTCAGAGCAATGCGGAAATAAGGGACATGTTGCTTAATTTCCGAGGGAAGGAAGCTGTTGACAATGCAAAGGTAAAAGCAATCAGTACACATGCTTTGCACAGTTCACAGAGGTTACTTGGGGATGAAATATGGTAGTAACTTAATGTATGTGTTTGTGTGATTAGGTGGAGTCGAATGAAAGAAATTGTAACATTAACATATCCTCCAGCATTGCTGAACTGAGAGGAATGCTGAACGAAGTGGTTGCAGCTATATTGTCTGGCAAACAACCGTTTAATGAACACACACATATTGCTGAAATGAAGCAAATGATGCAGTTAAGTGCCGGCGTGTTTATTGAAACAAAGACAATTGCTCAAGCAGAGGAAAAGGGTTTTGACCCTACCGTGGGAGTCGAGTTGCATGATGGCGGCGTGGTCTTCCCAAATTGGAGATTAGGTAGCCCAAATGAGGGTAATGTTCAAGATTTACAGGGGGTGGATTGGGAGGACAATTATGTGAATGGAATGTTGTCGAATGAGATAATTGATATGCACGATGGACAGTTGCATACCGTCCAAGAAGTTGGGGACATGCACAATAACCGTGGCCTTGCGTTGGAGGAAACATACGCAAGCGAAGAAAGCAAATCTCTTTCGGTTCAGATTCTGGCCATCAAGAACGTTGCACAACAGAGTTTATCTTCCTTTGATGATTTGCAAACCTTGCCACCAATGCGAGGAGAAGGCATAATGTGCATCCTTCACCGTAAGGTTGCCCAAACATTGGGTGGGACAAATTGTAACAGTACACGAAAAGGGAAGAGGAAGAGGAAGAGGAAGAGGTGTTGAAGCGACAGACGTGGGGATATGCATTCGCAGCAAATGATACCAAAATGAGTACTCGACTTATCGCTTAAAAATTCCCAAGTCGCCACATCACTTCACCTTTCAGATGTTTCTATTACCAATTGATGCCGACAAAGACATCGATCATAATTGAACCATTATTTGTGTTGTATTTTAATATTTGTGATTCTATCGCAAGTTTGCAAGAATAAATGTTGTACACTTGTGTTGATTTGACAAAGTCCCGTCCCAAACTATATGTTGGACAAGCTGTTCCGTTTCACGTGTTAGACATCGCTACACCAATTTTAGATGCATAAGGATGTGTTATGTACTTTGCAAATTAAATTTCCGAACAAGGCCGAAGTTAGTTAATTGTTTATATTAATAGGAGTTGATGTTACTTGATTGTTTATATTGATAGGACTTGATGACACTGGAGAGCATAGAGGTTTTATCAGCGGCCGAAAACGAAGTTGTTGACTCTGTACTTGACGATAGAAAAAATGAAAGGTACGGATGAGTTTAGTACTCGCAATTAACTTGTTCCATAGTATTTGTGAAATAAGTTTGATTTCCACAATTTTCATGTGTTGTGCTATGTTTATTTGATTCTTGTAGGTATCAGTTCTTTAATTTTTCATTCTCTATGATTTGATGGGTTTATGATGGGTTTATCGATGTCGCATGTACGACTTTCTTTTAATTTAATGCAGTGGCCTAGGGAAAGCCCAGTGGCTAAATTTCCTCGCTGAAGTTTTCTTCATTTGGTCTTATCCTGCATTAATATCTACCTATTGGGGAAATTGCAAACCATCGATATTTTCACAAAATATTTACAAATTCATGGAAACCTTTATAATTTTAAATATGAAACTTAATAAAGTTTACCCATGAATTGCAAATTTTTTTGAAAACTTATAATGAAGTGCAATTTTCCGTAGCTATTTTCTTCTACTCGCTTACATTTTCCATTTTGATCGCTTTTGGGATATTGTTGGCTCCATTTGTAAAAACATGTGTTTTTTTTTTTTTAACTTGTCAATTGTGAAATGAGCATTTCAATTTTCACATATTATTTTAGCAAATACTATTGGACATGTCATAAGTTGTAATATCTAAAACTTTGTCTTTTCATTTTGTTCTTTAAAACCGAAAACTAATCTTCATTGGATTGGAGACTAGTAGAATCAGAATATTCGCCATAGTTGTACAACAGAAAAATAATCTTATGTTGTACGCTTAAGTTTGACACGCTTAAGTTTTACTAGGTCAGAGGTTGCTTCATCGTTGATGTCTACGCTTAATGTAGGGACATTGTCGTGTCTATGAATCAGCATGAAATGCCTTGCATAATGTGCTACGCGACGCGACATACGACGCCAAAACCAGGGGCATGGCTATCCGACATCGTAAGTCGTGCCATCCGACAATGTTATTTCCACTATATTCGCATGATGGACATCCATGTAGGGACATTGTTATTTCAGACACGCTTAAACAAATGGCAACCTTATTTCGCAAGTTGCTCGGTCTGCTACAATGTTCCACCAATCAACTTGGTCGCGTTCAATTGACTAATCTGACAATGCAAGTACACAAAGACGGAGGCATATCATGTAGTACTTTCCAAAGATATGTGTCGGTAAGTAAGTGTTTTAGGTCGGTTGTGTATTGCGTACATATATTTTAGAAAACTTTGGTCGACCAACTTTACACACTAAACATGCAGACTTTGGTACTAAATCAAAAACTCAACCTCTCGAACCATGATAATATCACAAATCATATTTTGGACATGACAGATATATCGGGTGCTTGATGCATGTCGAAGGTAATATGAATGTCCATCCCATTGAAGCGAGTAGATTTAATATGAACGCGGTAATATGAATGTCGATCTCATTTACATGAATGTCAATGTAAATATGAAAGTTCAGACATGTTCGCATGCCCTCTAAACAATGTCTTCACTTGTGTTTATGTGCAGATTTACATGCCTTTCAATTATAGAAGAGTACATTGGTTGTGCCTAAAATAGATATGGTAGACCGTGTGGCATCTATTTGACTCATTGGCATCCGCTACACCGACAACAAATGTCAACGCTGCAAATATGTTGGTATGTCGTGGCCGATTTCACAAATCTACTTCAACACCGCCACATCCTTCACATAAACTAACCTCTCATTCTCGCAACAGTTCAAACAATGCATGCCTTATCGCAACTACGCTTTGGAAATGAATATGTCAGAGACGCATGCATCTTTGACGTCCGCGATGTTAGAACAAAGGCCATTACAACAAATGGACGAGTAATGCACAAACCTCGGCCACGTTGACTTCACTCTCGAATCACTCATTTAACAAACTCGCTTATATTTTACGAGAAACCTAATGTTACATTTCATTTGTAGCACTTTCGATCGTGGATGTTTGTGATAAAGTACATGCAAAGCTGATATACCCAAATGGGTCCACACAAGGTACATTGTACCGCTTCATTTCCAATTGTAAATAAACTGCTTATTTCCTACCAGAATCGTATTCTCATTTGTGTTATTCGCTTTCTGTACATAGTTTCATCCTTCTGTGCGCCGGAAGTTGCTGCTTGACTTCATTATAGATGTGAACAATACAAAGATGGGCAAGTATCCTGCGTGCATGTGATTGATTGCAATTACAACAAATACGGCAGCGATTTTATCATGCCCTCGCCAAGACGACAAGAATTTCGATGTAACCACAATCGGATTATCGTGATCGCCTTTGTCGTGACAACTTTTTAGGTCGTAGCTGTGATAATACTAATTTCCCACATGTATTGATTGTACACATAATTTCAATGTTTGGGACTGGAACAAACGAGGGGAGGTATAGTAATGTTTGTTTGCTTTTATCGTGGCCTGTACGTAATGTCATACACATAATTCCAATGTTATGGGTACAGAACAAACAATGCAATGTCATATTTGCCCAAATGAATATAGTAATTTTTGTCAACCGCAATGTGATATTTGTCCAACAAACAATGCAAGTTCAAAGTAGTAATGTTTGTTCGCTTTTACAACATCAATTATGTTTATTTGATTTTTTTCAATGCCATGATTTTGTCCAAAACAAAGCAAAAAAAAGGCCACAGAACAAACAAATAGCGGTGACTATAATGCACTTTGAAGGGGAATTGATTACTTCATAACAATGCACAAACGGTGAAAAATTGCACAAAAAATAAAAACAACCATACAATGTACCATTAAAAACACAGAGTATTGATATTCAATTTTTTTTTTGTTCGCAAAACAAAAAATCAGATTCATGAAAAGCACGCATAAGGTGTCAATGCTACATCAAGAAAGAGGAGGTTAGAGCTAAAAGGGTCCAACCTCCTAGTTGGTGAGAGACCAATGAAGAGAAACAAAAATGTATGAAAACAATAAGAATGTAACTCCAAGCCCATCCTCGTAAAAACCGCATAACAGGCAACCAGATGAAACTCCAACGCAACATGAACAAACTTCGCACCATACAAACCTATTGAGACTTGAGCGTGAACCTTCAACCTCCATTCAGACTTGAGCCTGGTCCTTCAACCTCCAAAAAAAGAAAATAACTACAGCAGCAGACCAACAATTACAACAAGGCCAGCAGCAGACCTCCAATAACTTTCCCCAATCCAAAGACAGACTTCCAATACAAAGACACCAAAACATCATTCAAACAATGAAAAGGCCAATATGTAAAGCAGACTTAAGGCTATTCGTTGATCCCATATAGCAGCAGCAGAGTACATATATAGCAGAGTAGAGTTGAAGCACAGCAGAGCAGCAACCAGAAATGAGAATGCTTGACCCCATAAACTAGCCTACGATTTGGGGAACAGAACGGCTAGAACACCCCACTGACCGAAAGCATCCGCCAAAGATGGTTTGGGCTTGGTCCAACTCAAATTTTAGTTGTCTCGAATGGATGCGTAACGATGTCTAATTTGGGAGAGCATCATCCTTGCTTCTTCATTAAGCCGGGTCATGTTGTCGCCCAGATGAGCCTTTCTTTGCCGGACAGAGGCAAGTTCTGCCATGAGTTTGGCTTCCTCAAGTTCAAGTGCTGAGTGTTGCTGAAGAATGCCTGTAGAGGTTTGCTGGCTTAGTTTGAGTGAAGTAGATATGGTGTGGGCTTCGTTTAGGAAATCCTTTTTGGTTTGAATATCCTTCGAGCAAGTCTGAACCATCTTTGAAAGGATTGGCCATTCCGTGATGATCTTGGCCAATTGCTTTAGTTGAATGGGGTTGAAAGGATTAGGGGAGAGGTTTACAATAGCAGAAAGACAGGCCAAGGTTTCATCAGGTTTGTGGAGAATGATTTCTTCAACTGGGGTGTTAATGAGGTTGATGAAGGTGGTTAAGGTTTGTTGAGTTTCAAAGATCAAATGATGTAGCCTTTGAGGCAATGGGGATATTTCGTCTAGATCTTGTTGAAGAATAGAAACTTCGGCCCAAATATCCTGCGATGGACCGATGGCCTTTGAACATTAATGGTTTGGTGAGAATATATGCTTGCAAGTAATAAACAGTAAATAGGATGAGGTTGGAAATGGTAGTACCTGTCCTGATAACGTGCACGCAGACGATTGGCCTTGTTCAGCTATGGTTGTGGCATCAGGACGAGTTGTTTCTGCATCGATGAAATGGCAAGATCGCTTCTTCAGCTCTTTCTCCGTAATCGCTAACAGGGATAGTCATGAGAACCTTCAAGTTCGTCTCGCCCATTGGTCGTGGAGATCAGTCAGATATGTCCATCCCCGTAAATTGGAGAACAATACCGCCATTTAAAGAGAAGTTTTTTTCCCCAAACAAACAAAGAACATTTGTAATTCTATTTACCTTCGCTAGGTGAACTTTTGGTTGAGGGGATTTTGTGTTGTCATCTGTTGGAGAGGATTGGGTGTTGATTGAAATGTCAAATTCAATCCTCTGTGATTCTTTGTTTGAAGTTTGGGAATTGGAGGGGTTGGATGGTGATGGTTGAGGGCTAGAGACAGAAGGGACAATGTGTTGAGGAGAAGTGGAACAATGTTGTGATGCAGATTGTGTAGATTGCTGTGGCGAAGAGTGTGAAGCAGGTTGTAAGGAAGTTTGTTGCGATGCTTCAGGTGGTGGTGGAGTTGGTTGTACAATTGGTTCTGTGGGTACATTGCTGATGGGACTGGGAATTTGATGAATGTGTTGAGGAGAAGTGGAAGCATCGTCATCATCAGCAGCAGCAAGAAGTAATCTCCGTCTTTTTCTCTGCACAAAAGTAAGTGATCAGTCGGGCGTGAATGGAAATTGAGATAATGTAAAAATGTAAAGTGAAGGCTTACTTCAGAGAGCCGCCTCAAGGATTTGATGTAGTTTGGCCAAGCATTTGGTGAGAGGATATCCCACTCACGAGGTCTGCTTAGAGCAGAGCAAAGGAAGGCTCTTCTTCTTCTTCGCCGTGACCTCTGCCTCGGCAGGGTACGGTGGTAGTTCCTCTCAGCTTCGCTCGCTGCCGCAAAAGAGTCTGGCATTAATTTCGAAACTGAAGGGGTGTTTGTCTGGGTAGTTGCATCCATTGGAGCCTTGCCTTTATGTTGGTCCCTAACCAATGGTTCAGCAGCAGGCCCAATTTTGGCTGTCAAAGGTCAAACAAGTTAGTGTTTTAGAGAAAAAAACAAAACAAATTGCATGACACAGTTAGGGATCTGAAGTATATGAAGGAAGGATACCTGTAGCCTTAAGCTTGGAAGGCGAGGATATGCGGCCCTGAATATGACAAGTATCGTTAAGGTAGCTTTCAAGTGGCTTGTAGAAAATAATGGCAGACATAAGTCTCCACCAATGGTCAAAAGCAAATGAGCAAATCAAGGTGTTTGAAGAAGAAGGGGCCAAAATCTTGGAAAAGTTTGGTGTTCTCTGTGAGAATGGATTCAGCTTGTGTAGGATCTTTGAAGTGGATTCTGGACCCAATCTCCTCATGGATGGTTGGGTGGAAATAAGGATAAGGGATAGCCTGGGAAAGACCAAATTGCCTGGACCATTGATTCAGACAGTATGTCTCAAAACTGCAGCTGGATGGCTTGGCGGAGGATACGGAACATCCAACCAAGACATGTCTAGAGGTGAGAATGTGTCTCCAACTCTCATTTTGTTCTTGGACTTGGTCATTGTGTAAATTAGATGGGTCTGTGAAGAGGAAGCGAAGTCTACTGGAGGAGAATTCAAAGTTTTGAAATGGCATGTACAGGTGGGAAGGTCTCCGCGAAGGAAGGTTGTAAAACATGGTCAGATGATTTGTGAAAGTGAGGATGGGTTGACTGTTATAAGTGAGCAGCATTTCAAAGATAGGAGCAGCAAATGTGTTTCAAGGTGTTAGGTGGTGGGGTCGTGCCTCGTGAAATAGGCATACAACCGTTCGAAGAGCTGTAAGGGGCCACCACAGTTGCCAGAAATCTTCTTGTCGACAAAGGAAAATAGGGCCTTGTAAAGGGTGGCAAGAAGATAAGGGGCTAAAGCCATAAGTTGGCCATCTTGTATACACAAGGCAAGGGGGAGGTATTCATTCGTGATCTTGTACCCAGGGACACAAAAAAGGAACTCACAAAGCCAAAGTAAGTAAAAAGCAGTTCTTTCTTTGTCATCGACAGGGGAACCAGGCTTGCCTTGGTATTTTTTGGCAAAATCTGTATAGCACATGTCAATTTTTAAAGTAAATGTCACTTTTGGAGGCTCAAGGAGAGCATGAATCGGATTGCCCAAGATTGGGAGACCAGTCAAGTGAGCTACATCTAAGATGGTAGGGAATCATACCAAAATTGAGGAGTAGGGAGTTACTAGACTGCGACCAAAAGCATGCAGCAGCAGCAATCAACCCCTTGTCCGCGTCATAAATTTTAGTCGACAGTCTAATTGCTTCGCCAATGCCCTGGTGCTTCCATACTTCAGCGTCGTGACCTTCAATTCTCCTGGCCCAGCTTCGCCAATCAGAGTCTGGTGACCTCCACCCTCTGAGTGGGTTTTTGTTGACATTCCAGTTAGTCCACTTCACCAAAGTTGGTTGAGAAGAAGGTTCTCACCATTACCAAGGGATAGTACGGAGCTAGCTCGTCTGGGAAGTAAGACGCCAAGGTAGGGCCTAGAGTAGCCTTAGCTTAGAGCTTGTGCCGGGCAATAGGGTTGCACCAAATTTTAGAGGAGCGATACGTGCTCGATAGGGTCCGGGAAGCGGAGTAGGTCTTCATTGTTCTCCTCGGATGGAGATGGTTGAGATTTTTTCGCACCATGGCTTAGGGTTTTGTGGTGCTCGTTTTGAACGCAATGGTTGAGAAGGAGGAGATACCGGGAGTTCGAATCAGAGGGAAACGAAGTGGTTTTCAGTTGAAAGGGTGGGTCTTTTATAGCTTATGATGGGGCCAGTATATTTAAAAGCTCTTATATTGGGCTCTAGTTTATGTTTGTTTTGGGCCCGTATTAACAAATTTGCTATTGGGCCCAAACAATGGCCCCCTCGTTAAAGTTAAATATCATATGACTTGGACCCCCACAAGGGAGGACCCCCATGACCCCCTCTCTCTCTGATTGGCCACTTTATTTATTTATTTATTTTTTAAATTTATTTTTTTTTTCCTTCTCCAATCAGCAGCCCCCCCGCGTGTGTGTGTGGGGGGGGAATTGGTGGTGGTGCAGGTGGTGATTGGAGGGGGTGTCAATCACTTCCGCAATATTTAACTTGAACATGGGGGCTATTGTTTGCACCAAGTTTTGCCAGTCTCTGTCGACAGATGGTCCACTTAATCGACGGCATGTGGCCAAGAATGTCCACCACCTGAAAGTGGGCTCTCTGCATGTGGGTCACCTAGAAGTGATAGGGGAAGTTT
This sequence comes from Camellia lanceoleosa, assembly GCA_025200525.1. Taxonomy (NCBI): domain Eukaryota; kingdom Viridiplantae; phylum Streptophyta; class Magnoliopsida; order Ericales; family Theaceae; genus Camellia; species Camellia lanceoleosa. The sequence continues at coordinate 136,984,624 of CM045771.1, read as the reverse complement.
TTACCACCAGTCATGGAGTTAGTGGGCACACTTTCAGGAGGAAGCATGAGATAAAGCATGAGCCTTGCTCATGTAAGTTTAAAACAGTTGGTGGCCATGAAATAAACACAAGAAAAGGGAGCTCCTCAGATAGAAGTGGAGGTTTAGTATTGATATCCGTATACTGTTTTTGTGGCCCATCATTGCATGATCCCACGCGTCTACACCATAACTGCCACCCCCTGACTTGGAATCTTCAAGTCCCCTCTGCCAAATATTGACTGCTCGTCGACCTTCCTTTTCACCATTGGGGGCATGTCCTCATCATTATGAGTTAGTGGGCATACTTTCAGAGGAAGCATGAGACAAAGCAGAGCCTTGCTCTGTCGACGGTTTCAAACAGTGGTGGCCATGAAATAAACACAAGAAAAGGAGATCGACAGACAGTGGAGGTTTAGTATACTTGGAATGCCTAGAACAAAGATCGCTCGCTTTCGCTATCCAGATATCTTGCTTTTGTGGCCCAAAGATTGCATGATCCCACACGTCTACACCATAATCGCGATCAGAATCGCCGACTTCGAATCTTCAAGTCCACTCTGCCAAATGTTGACGCTTCCCTATCGACCTTCCTTTTCACCATTGTGGGCCATGCCCCTCATCATTATGAGACAAAAATCGATGTAATATTGTCCACTAAACACAACCACAATCCTTGCAACCGGGCCATGAACCACAACACTAGGCCACTCACGCTATCGCCTCGACTATGAATCATCACACTCGCCAAATATTGAATTTCCGTAATTTAATAAAAATATGTTCAATGTTACGTATTGTAATGACTTAAACACAATTGTTGTCCTACATTTTACGTAACGAAAATACACAACTTATTTATATCAAAAACAAAATATACATCTCGGTTTATAATCAAAAATGGGAACTACTTTTTTTAAAAAAGTTCGCTCATATTTTCACTAAATTATGATTGGATATTAGATTAAAATTCCTTTTTGCACCTATTTTTCCCACATCCTCCCAACAAGCTTCCATTCAACTAACATTGAATCTTGCATGCCACCGACTTACACGCTGGAGCAAGCATCGGCAAGGTGCTCATGGATTTAGTGGCCACCTCCAAGAGGAAACATGAACGAATTGGGAGTCTCAGTCTGTCGAGGAAAGGCTAAAAGGATCTCGGGCACAGTGGCAACTTCAATTATATGCACTTCGACAGGTACAACTGAAGCTTTTATGTGGTTTCAATACACAGAAATGACCGTGCAGTTACAAAAGTTGCACAGAAGCAGTTGCAGAATTGGCAGATCATGGGGTCGTGGGAATTTTATAGCTATAAAGGGCGTAATGTTTAAGAGAGAGAGGACATGAACAACAACACAACTTACTTTCTACATTGTAACCCGGTCAAAAGTAGTTTTTCCCTTCTACTTTCTACTTTGTTACGCATAACACAACAACACAACAACTTTCTACTTTCTACTTTCTACTTTGTTACCATCAGTTCATCGAAAGAAGTCTTCATCCTTTTCAGGCATTCAAACCAATACCACAATTGCTTGATTTTCTTCTTCAACTTGTCAACTTAAAATTACTGCTTCGTTGCTGTCGATATAGGCCCACCATAATTTTACTAACAATAAACCCATACTTCCATAGTAAACATGAAATAATTTCACAACTCCTGTTCGTAACTCGTAATTCATATACCAATCGGCATGGAGATAAAGTAACGAGTTCGTTGGGTTACTTTCTCCAAATTATACAATTACCTGATTCACCTCATCAATTGTGTTCGAATCATTTTTCCACACTGCTGCTTCAACACTACCGTATTGCCCCACAGGCTGCTTGGAATCAGGAGAAACATCGAAAAATAGTCGTCGTTGCTTAATGTGCGGTGTACTTGGATCCACCAACCCAGTTTTGCAGCGAACGGGCGATGACTCCGCATTGTACTCACGGTCAGTTATGTGGGGTGTATCTGCATCTGAGTTAGTACCCACTGTTCGTCTAAACCGAACCTTACGACAAGATCGCTTTGTGTGCCCAATGCATTTGCAATTCCCACATTTTCTTGGTCTTCGACAGTTGGACGATGCCCGTCCTGGGTTCCCTTTTGTCTTCACAACATCAGGATCTTCTACTCCAAATTGTCGACGGAATGAATGTTTCCTTCTGTCTCCATTCCCACCGTTCAAATTCCTCTCATATAACTCCTTCATCCAGCTCGTCATCGGAAGACATGCATCCCTAGCCTCTTTGAAACCTTCCGTTGATTGCGAGGCATAGAAACACATTTCGTTGTAGGAAGAACTCAATATCCCATACCGGGCCGTCTGTGTTGTAGTGCTATCAATTGAGGGTTGAGGCCATTGGCCATCCTTGCTTGACCCTTGTCCATCTATGCAAAGACACAAGTTGGGGAATTTATGCGTGAAATTTTCGGCTTTCATAACACATATCATGTGGCGACAAGGTAGCCCCAACGACTCAAACTTCATGCAAGAACATCTCATTGCAAAGATCCATCGGATCGTGTTACTATCCATGATCATCCTTCACTTTGTACTTATGAATATAGTAGCATTTCGACCATCCGCAAAGGGAACACGTCATTTACATTCAACTTCCTCTTCTAAGATTTCATCACGGAACATTCTAAATATATTTCGGTGAATAGCTCACTCCATGTCTCTATATCTCGCAATGGAGTAATCAATACCGAAAAATGTTATTTGTTTCAAAGATCATCTCCAAATTTCGTTATACCTTATCCTTGCAAGAGCCCGATCATAGTGCCTAACAAATTTATATAGCTTCAATTTGTGTTGGAGGAAGGGATTGAAATAAGCATTCATACACTCCGAGCGCTGAGTGCTCTTCATCCCAACAAAGAAATGTCCACGATATATGCCTCAGCCCACATATGACGCTTCATATGTCTCCAACACCCAACTGTTGGTTTGAAGTCCAAATTTTGACCATTGTCATCCAGCCATGCCCAAACTTTGTCTCATCCGTTTCCATGTCCATGCACTGCTTGAAAGCATGTGCAAAGCCACTTATGTGAACATTTGAAACAACATTTTTCCCAAGATGCCAATTACATAATCGATGTCTTGCGTGCGAAATACTCTTCGATTGCCTCTGACGCCTTTATCCCCATCTGTCAAGATGGACACAGTGCTTTATTGCCCATTGCCTCCATAAATGTTTCCAAAACCCATGTGTATGTCTCAATTGTCTCATTAGCTAGCAAAACACATGCAAATATCGTGGTCCTAAAGTGGCTAGTCACACCAACCAACATGACAAAAGGTTTCTATGCATTGGTTACGTAAGTTGAGTCAAATATCAACACATCACCAAACTTTGCGTAGTCGGCCCGATTTCGAATCCGCCGAGCAGATTTTGTAACTTGTTATCGTTACACACATCATACTTGTAAAAAACGCATCAACATCAAGTTTTGCACATAGGTAAACCAACGCACCTTCGCATCACCATCCTCAACTTCGCTTACGCTCGCTTGAATATGGTTGTGCACATCCGCACGGATGAAACCAACATTCTCATAAGACCCGGATTGATTTACCATATAGTCCATGATTTGGCTAGTCTTCATACCGACATTGCGATAGCCATTGCTTGAGCTTTGTCATTGCTTAAATGCGATGTGACCTCGAATACATCACACGTTGTTGTTCCGCCAATTCATGGTTGTGGTCTGCGACGAAGTGAGTCACAACATACTTTCCTTCACCAAAGATCCGCGATCGCATCAGTATGCAAAATTGGGCCTTGCAACCTACTCTTGTTAGTGCCTTGGGAGCTCTACTCTTCTCAAAGAACACGGTCCAAGTATTTTGGTAATCTCGACCTCCCTTGAACACAACCAACCTACTAACGACCTTTCCTCTTTATTTGTGTTAAATCTGGATTTTCAGATATTAAATCCTTCGCTTAGCATACGCATTGTAGAAATCTTCTCCATCTTCGATCAATCAAATTTCGCTCCAGAATAGCACGTTCAACATCACCAACCATGTCATTGCGATGAGCATCGTCAACCATTTCTTTTTTCACGTCGGCTCCGCCATGTTCACCGTTCATGTTGGTTGCTTCTTCATTGCTCGGACCACCTTCGCAACCATGATCAGGTTCTGCCCGACTTTCATTCATTAAACGAATGTCATCTGCTTCTTTTGGAATGTCATAATCATCACCTTCCCTTTTAACTTCCGCTAGGGCCATACTGCACATGACATTACTACAAACAATTACTTGATGACCGAAAATTGTTAACACAAACACAAACATGACATTTTCACACGGTTTAGCTGTTTGTGCAAACACAAACACTCGCTTGAGAAAGAGAAAAAGAAAGGTTAGTTGCCAATGGAGGGGTTTCCGTTGGAGCGAAGCGTAGAGCGGTTGAAGTTAGGATGGGGGTTTAGTTGAGGGAAAATAGCTGAAGTGAACGGGCCAGAGAGACAGAGAGGGAGATAGAGAGAGGGAGACAGCTCCATACCTCATATTTAGTTCCAGAGAAGGGCTTCACTTCAGCAATGGAACCAACACAGCCTTGTAGTTACGTTGTTGTTGGAAATCCCCGTATATCTTTCCCTCTGAGCTTACAATGGAACGAACCCAATAGGGGCTTCTCCCTGTTAATGGAAATCAACAGTTACACTGACTCAACCTTACACAGAGAGGAGAACAGAGAGAGATAGAGACGAAATACAGAGAGTGACTGGGATGCAATCATGCAAATACAAGCATTAACCGACTGCCCCGGTTTCAACTTTTTCACGATTAAACAATTCAATGGTCTTGATCAATTATTGTAATCTAACGGCTAACAATTGGGTTACATATGGTGTGCAACCTTAAGGGGGTTGCACACTTAAGCAGCGCCCTTATTTTTATGAAAGATTTTTCATGATACTTAGAGGTTGTTTGGGATGTTCTAAATAAGTGCATTTTTTGACTCTTTATGAAATATGGGTTGGGTTTGAAATGATGTGGTAGAGAGATGATGTGACTTAAATAGGATAGTGACTTTTTGACTTTTTAGATTTTTTATGGAATGCCAAACTTAGCCTTAGCATTGCTGTTAAATAAATATTAGATACACATTATTTTCAACTAAATAATCCAAAGACTATGTATCTGAGTATTAAAATTTTGATGGATTATAATTCTTCTTTATTTAGTTTGTGCAAACAAACGTGGCCTAATTATATTTTTATACAAGTGGATGATGTGCTCCTTTGTCAGGTTGATGTTTGGGTTTGAGTTTTACTACTGTAGTTGTAGTTTTTCTTTCATTAATCTCTTCGATTGATTGTAATAATAATAATAACTAAAAATAAAAATTATGGGCTTATTTGGTTTGTTTTTGGGAGAGTTGTTTTTTAAAAAAATTTGGGAGAGTTGTTTTAAAAATTTTGTTGGTTTGTTTGGTTGTATATTTTGAGAGAAAATTTTTTTGTGAAAGTTTGGGATGATTTGATATTTTGGAAGAATTGAGTAGATATGTGTGAGAGAAAAAGTGATTGAGAAGGAGAGATGAGAGAGAAAAAGTGATTGATTGATATGTAAGAGAGAGAAGTGATTTTGAAAATTGTTTGAGAAAAATCTCAAACCAAACAAATTTTGAAATTTTTTTTTTTAAAATTCATCTCTCAAATTCAAACCAAACAAGCTCTATATGTCACTACAAGAAATAAGCTTTTTAGGGACAAATTTATTTCGTTCCTAAAAGTATAATATTTGTTGGGAAAAACTTAAGTCAACCAATTTTCTCCATTGCGAATCACGAAATTTGTCACAAATGGTCCATCCGGAAAAGTCAAAAAATGACTTTTAGAGATAAAATTTTACATTTGTCACTATAAATAGAGTTTTAGAGACAAAAATATGTGGTTGCAAAAACTATTGATTTTGAGACAACCAAAATTTATCTCTAAAAGTCTAATTATAGTACAATAAGCAGAGTAGTTATGGAAACAAAAATTAATTCAAATGTGAATTTGGAACAATAGTGATCCCCTCTTCCCAAAACATTAAAAAAAAAAAAAAAAAAAAAAAAAAAAAAAAAAAAAAAAGATCGCTATTTCTTTAATTCTTTTGGGAAGGAAATTGGTCTCTAAACTTTTAGAGACCAATTTCTGTTGTCTCAAAAATTAATTTTTGTCTCCATAACCACTCTGCCTGCTGGACTATAATTAGATTTTTAGAGATAAATTTTGGTTGTCTCAAAATCAAAAGTTTTTGCAACCACATATTTTTGTCTCTAAAAGTCTATTTATAGTGACAAATGTAAAATTGTCTCTAAAAGTCATTTTTTGACTTTTCGGGACGGGCCATTTGGGACAAATTTCGCAACTCGCAACGGAGAAAATTGGTTGACTTAAGTTTTTCCTAACAAATATTATACTTTTAGGAACGGAATAAATTTGTCCCTAAAAAGTTGATTTCTTGTAGTGTGTGCTAGTGCCAATACTCAGCCTCATTGAACCCAAATCGAATGGGAGATAGACAATAAGTTGAGAAAATATGGAGACATGTGATCTCAGTGAAGAGTTAGAAAAGAAATTATGACAGAATGAAAAAGATGGCGCTATCCTATATCTTCCATGCCTAAAATCCCTTGAATTTGGAATAACCATCAAGGTTAGTGCTCATCATCCATGAGACATAACCTCTCGACCAAAGCAAAGGCTGGATTTGATATATTTTACAGTCTAGAAAGTGTTGCTATATATACTATAAAAATATTGCGTATGACATGTACTTAAAATTTTAGTCACCCTGGTCCATAACTTTCATTAATGTAGGTTATAATTAAAATTAGTTCATAACCAAAACACTACAAAAGTTTCATAATGAAGACTACCTCAGTTCATAGCAAAATACCATTTAACCCCAAAATTAAAGGATACTTCGGTTCATAATTATAAAAACAAAAAAAACAAATAAATAATAATAATAATAATATTGCATAATCAAGATCACTTTAACTTATAACTAATTACAACAAAATATTATAATTTGCCTCTCATGATTTTTATTCAATAATAATACATCCTCCTAACACTAGAGATTTAATAAAGTGAAAAGTCAAAAAAATAAAAATAAATAAATAAGACCAAAATATCACATCAGATAAATTTTACATATACATTAAAATTATTAAAGCTCACAAATTAATGCTCTAAAATATTTTTGATTTTTATTTTGGACTGCACGACTCGATAATTTAGACATGATTTGTAAAAGGAATGTGCACCATACAATTTTACTAGAGTCTATGCTTGAAACCTGAAATTAAGGGGAGGATCTCTAAGCTGATTTTGATGTCCACAATTGTTAACCTGTCAAGTCAATCCCTTTCTGTTGGTATCGTTGTATGTACATGCATACATGCATGTCATGCCCACATAAATGGATGCATGTGCAACTCTCTTTCTTGCATATCTTTGTTGCATTGCATGTTCCTATCTTTAATTACATGTTTCATTAATTTACATTTAATACTTTATTTTATTTTTTTAATACTGTTTTTGTATTTATACCAGGAATTTAGAGGGCCAAACCCCAACGGGGAAATGAATTATACCTTTTTTTTCACATTTTACTTGAACATAACAAACTTCATGAATTCTTGTAAAACAAACTATGTTTGTAGAATATACAAATAATAATATTGCAAAGAAAACTGCAATAATAATGTTTTTGTGCACCTACTATTAATGATGAATCTCATCATATTTTAGATATAATAAAAATTATGAGGAATTAGTTGACAAAATTACAAAAACATGAATATGTGGTGGAATGTAAGTGAAAAACTGTCATATTTGTGTATTTTTTTTTTCACAGTCCAACTGCTAAAATAATTGTGTTTGTGATGATAGGTATTTTTTTTTTTTTAATTTTTTTGTAGTTGATTTAATGGTTGTGAAAGAAAATGTGAAATGATTATAAATTAGATGTGATCACTACAACAAAAACATACTTTAGTGGCACTACACTAGTGGCATATTTTTAGAAAATGCCACAAAAAATGATATTTAGTGGCACGTTTTTGAAAAATGCCACAAAACGACAAACATAAAAGGCTCTAGTGACATTTCAATGAACAAGTGTCACAAAACTACAACAAAAACATACTTTAGTAGCACTACACTAGTGGCATATTTTTAGAAAATGCCACAAAAATGATATTTAGTGGCACGTTTTTTAAAAATGCCACAAAAATACAAACATAAAAGGCTCTAGTGACATTTCAATGAACAAGTGTCACAAAACTATAACAAAAACACACTTTAGTGACACTATACAAATGGCATGTTTTTAGAAAATGCCACAAAAATAATATTTGGTGACATATTTAGATAAATGCCACAAAGCCACAAACATATAAGGCTCTAGTGGCATTTCAATAAAGAAATGTCACATCAATTTTATGGCATTTTATAAAATAATGACACAAAAAATTATATTCGTGACATTTACCAACAGATGCCACTAAACTTTAGTAGCAATGGCATTTTTTAAAAAATGTCAGAACACTAGGTAGGTGCAAATTACTTTTTATGGCACTTAGGTGAAAATTTTCATAAACAAATATTTTATAGCATTTTGAAAAATGCTACTAAGTCAAAAACTTTCCAAGTTTATAATGGCATTTTTGAAAAAACAAAAAATGCCAATATATTTTTAAAATTTTTACAATACAGTAAATGATTAAAAATAAATAAATTAAACTCAATATACACTACAGGAAAAAGCATATTCGACGACTAAATTTCCTGACCAAAAAAAATTTGGTCGCTGAAAGTATAGCTTTCAGCAACCAAAACAGCATTAGTAGCCAAAATTAAAGCTTTTTGGAAACTAAACAATTTTAGTAGCCAAAAGTCTACAATTGGCGACCAAAACTAAGTTTGGTCGCTAATTATATGGGTTTTAGTGACAAAAAAAAATTTAGTAACCCAAAGTAAAGCTTTTTTGTGACTAAAAAAATTTTAATAGTCAAAAGTTTATAATTGGCGACTAAAAAATAAGTTTAGTCACCAAAAGTGGTTATTTTTGGCGCGGGAGAACTAAAATCCTAAGGCGGGAATTAAATTTTTTGGCGACCAAAATTTTGGTAGCTGAAAGTACATCTTCGGTGACCAAATCCGATTTTGGTCGGCAAAAGTTAAGTTTTTTAGCAACTAAAAAATACTTAATAGCCAAAAGTATAGAATTGGCGACCAAAAAATATTTTTAGTCGCCAAAAGTGGTCTTTTTTATTTTACTAGTAAATAGTTTATTTTACATAAATTATGTTCAATAAAATAATTATGTTTATGCATATACTTTCATATTAATATAGATGTATGTACTATATAAATAATATATGTTGCATATATAATCATATGGTGCTATAGAGGTATAGTGGGAAGAGTGTGGTGTATAAGGTTTAGCATGCAGGAGGTTGGTAGTTCGAATCTCTGCAAGAGCAGATCAAATTGTTCTACAACAAATTATCGTCACGAATAGTGCCTACCATGACATTAAAGTGTCACTGAAAGGTTTTAGTCTTGATGGTGTAATGACACTTATAAGTGTCACTAACTCTTTTTTTAATGGCGCTTGATAGTGCCACAAATAATATCTACCATGATATTAAAATGTCATTGAAAGTTTTTAGCCATGATGGTGCAATGCCACTTGCAAGTATCTACCGTGGCACCAATAGAAGTGGCACTTGTTCAAAATGCCACAAGACCAAAAAATGTCATTAGAAGAACAGTTTTGTGGCACTTTCAAATGTCACTAAACTAAGAAAATGTTGTAGTGGATATTTTGTCTTATTAATTATTTTAACCTGTTTTATTATTATTGACTATTTTAATCAAATAACCTTTAGCCAAACAAGATCATGTTTCCTTTGAATTTGTTTCACTCGTAGTGGCAATTTATAACTTAGGATTTTGAAAAGAAATTTTTTTTTTAATTTATCACATCTTTTCATTATAGCCTCTTTTCCAATTTATTTTTCATTATAACTAAACAATAAGGCATAATAAATCTATCAACCAAACATAACATGTGTAAGAATTAAATTAAAATTTATAATTTTAAACTGATTATTTTTTTATTTATTTATTATTTTTTTTTGGGGGGGGGGTTTGTGTGTGTGGTGGTTTGGATGTATATCTTTTGCCTGTACACATGACCAAGCGTGCATAATAAATTGAGAGGGGTTACCATCTAACAATAAGATGAACCAGCCAGAAGTGTCTTCACTCTGGGAGGCACCAAAGCTTGCATTTTCACGCCTTTTTTTCTTAGGAATGCATGACAGCCACAATAATAATAATAATAATAATAATAATAATAATAATAATAATAATAATAATCTTTTTGGTTTGAAATTTTTTTGAATGTTTGAATTTTTATTTTTATTTTTTAAATTTGCAATTTTAAATTTATAAAGAAACAACAATGCTACTATCTAAAAAAATATCTAGAAAAAGAGTTTATAACTTGAAATATTTTGGATTAGATTCATTCTTGGTATGGCCCATATACCACACTAAGTTTAAATTTTATATTATCAATTCAAATTCTAAGCACTTCTTAATTATTTTTTCGAGTACATAACTTTTTTGAAAATATTATTTAGTGTTCTTGGAACACGTCTATGTGGTTGTCCAATTTTATTGTTATTGGTCTAGTCATTAGGGCTCAAATTTTTATGTTGACATTTTTAGATAAGATTTATTGAGAAAATATTTCATATAATGAGTATGCAACGTGCTCGAGCTGACACGGTATATTTTTTTATTCATTGATTGATGTGTGGTAAAAAAATAAGGCCATGACTAAACAATCAGTCACTCATGCTGATAACAAAGTATTTTTGTAGGTTTTACTTTTTGTATGACATGACAATCAATAAATAGAAAGGTGTAAACATAAACGACATATAAAATACTTTTTCAAGATTTATCATTTAGTAGTTAATGTAGAGCATTTATCCGAGTGCACTTAATAATTTTTTACATTTTTTATAATAAAAAAAATGAATCAAAGCTAATTAGAAGTTGGACTAGTAGTTGGTTTGTGGATGCATATATATAATTATGTAGACATCTATTGTCCCTATCATATGGTCCAACCTTAAATTTGTGTGTCTGAGAGAGGGAGGATTAAGAAATACAAGTAGTGTGTGTGCCTTTGATGGATATTGATGAGTGTCTTGGAATAATTCATGTAAAAGAAATGCAATAATGTAAAATTAATCACATAAAATAATTTTAATAACATATACGAGATGATAAAATCTATCATAAAAAAATAATTTTTCTTATATTTTATATATTTGATTTTGTGTGTGTGGACTTATTAAAGGAAATGCTATCTACTATTGGACATTCCATGTGATACCATGAGCCCAAGCTTTAATGGAGGACTGTTGCCAGTAGTAATAATAAACCATCTTCCATTTTGTCTCCTCAAGATTCATCAAGAATATGCACATACACCACCCCATGCCTCAATCTTTATTTTATATTGGACTTCATAATTATTGAAGGGTTGGAAAAAAAATTCTAAAAATAATTACTTTTTAAGAAGTGTAAAAATGCTCTTTAAAATTTTCAAAAATTGTTTATGTACCAAAAACAAATGATATGAAAATAATGTAAGAAAATAAAGGTATCTTTAGCATTTTCTACATTTGTGATTTGTTACTCTAATTTTTATGTATTTATAATTGAAAGGAGACAACTTTTTTGTAATCTCTTGTAGCATTTTTTATTGTAGTAAAAACGCAACTATGAGTATTTATAAAATATATAATGGGATGACTACTAATTTCATGAAAATCACTTGTTAATTATCTCCAACTATTTCACATTCTTGTTAATCACATCAATATGATTTATTATTTTTGTACATTTATTCTTCTTTGTATTTTATATCACACTAAACTTGATTATATGCTACAAATTCTTAAAATATCATATATATACCAATTAGCTCAACAGAGGTTGAAAGTTTGACACTAGAAACCAGAGTCAATATGGATATGAAGAAGAATCAAAGCTTGTTAAGATGTCCATCTCTATTTTCGAAAATGTACATGCATGGTAGGGTTTTTGAATTGCCTAGTTAATCCAATGCAACCACTAAAAACATACGCCTTGTTTGGTTTGATTTTGAGAGTGTAATTTTCGAGAAAATTTTTTCAAATTTTTGTTTGGTTTAGTGATTTTGAATTTTTTTTTTTCTAAAATTACCTTCTCTCTCCTACACATCAATCAATTATTTTTTCTCTATTCTCTCTCCTTCTCAATCACTTTTTCTCTCACATATATCTACTCGTAGCTCGAATAATAATTCGAATAATACGGCTCGACACCAAAACGACGTCGTTTTGGTGTCGAGTTTTGTTTTTTTTTTTTTCTTTTGTTTTTCCTGTGTGTTAATCAGAAATGAAGAAGCAAAGGGGAGAAGAAGAAGAACGGAGAAGAAGAAGAAGGGGAGGGAGGGGGAGGAGGAGGAGGAGAGGAGGGGCCCAATTATTAGTTTTGGCCGGAGGTCTTCTGACGTCGGCCGTGGTGAGCGATGGGCGGGTCAAGATGCAGGCGTCTGACGGTCTGCGGCGGCGGTGGCAGGGCGGCGAGGCTCTGCTCTCCCTCTTTCTTCCTTCCTCTCCTCTTCCCTCTTTCGAGCCGTGTTTCGAGCCTCACTTTCGAGCTCTCGATCATTTCCGTATCTACTCAACTACAACAAAATATCAAATTATCTTAAACTCTCATACTCCAAAACTATTTCTAAAATATACAACCAACTAAATCAATATTTTTTTTAAACTCTCTCTCTAAATTTTTTTTAAAAAATTTATCTCTCAAAATCAAACCAAACACACAATATTTCACCTCTATAAATATACATGCTTTGCTTATTGGTAACTTTGGGCTTGTAGCCAAAAAGAACACACTATTTGTTTAGTAAAATTTTTATTTTTATTTTTATCTCTGTTTTTGGTTTCGGCTACATAAAATTATTAGAGATAAACAAGACCCACTAAATCTTTAAGGACCTGATTCCGATGCTATGTTAAAATTTTTGAAATACTAAAACTTTAACAAATTAAGATTTTATACTATTACATAAAATTAGTGTGATTGTCCTATGAATAATTAAACCTATGTAACTATACAGTCATTGATCATGGAATGATGCTAGAAAAAGTAGAAAGTGAAAGGTGAGATTTATAGCGACGGTTTTATATGTACTAATTAATATATATATTAATTAATATTATATTATTATTATTAATGTCACTTATTATATAAATTATAAATATTTAAAATTATATTATATTATTTATTAATATATTAATTTGTACATTAATTAATTTATATAATATTATTTATTTTATAGAGTTGTCGATGTCACTCTCTCTTATTAATGAAGAGAGAGGTGGAATGGAATACCAATGGAGATTGGGAAATGAGTTAGTTAAATGAAATTGTCTCAATCTTTGCAATCAATTGAGACTTATGATTTCATGTGCATTTGCTACTTTTATCATCTTCTTGGATCTTGTGTGAGATTACATGTCGGAGTTAAAAAGTTATTATAGATTGTTATATTATTTTTTTTTATGTATATATTTTTTAAAAAAATAAAAAATATTAAAATAATATATTTTTAAATAAGACCTTAGTGTGTAGTTTCTGTCTCTTGTGATTATTAGGTCAAGTTTGGCAATACCAAAATAATTCATCTTTTTATCTTTTTTTCATCACATCATCTCTCTATTTTTCTGCACATCTTTTTATAAAAAGATAAAAAATATACTTATTTAAGTCATCCCAAACGACCCGTTACTCTTCCTCCACTCTTTTTTCATTGTCCATCACCTAACATGGAGAAAGATCTTCAAAACCCTATCTCTGTCACACATGGTTTTGAGTAAGATGTAAACGAGTTGAATTAATTTTTTTAAGAATAAAAGACTGTTTTAATCTTTAAAGTATGTGTTGTTTTTTATTTTAATTTTTTAAATTTAAATTTTATGATTATTAAAATTGTCAATTTGAATCAATTTAATCCTAGGTCTAACATCTTTGTACATTAGTAATGGGAATATAGATAAAAGACAATTTTAATTCTTAAAGTATGTATTTTTTTATCATTTTAATTCATTAAGTTTTAAATTTTGTCATTTTTGTTTTCAAAATTGTCAATTTGGTCCCAACTCAAATTAACAATTTTAAAGATTAAAATGACAAAATTTAAAAATTGAAAGACTAAAATGACAAGATATTGATACTTTAGAGACCAAATATGTCTTTTATCCAATGATAAAATATTTTTTCCATTATCAATGTAAATGAACATCAAATGTAAGACTAAATTAACTCAAATTACCAATTTTAACGATCAAAAGGACAAAATTATTACTTAAGGGACTAACATAACAAAAAATACATACTTTAAAGATTAAAATTGATTTTTACCCTTCATTTTTTTTAAAAATATTTAAGTTTGAGCCTACTTAAAAGAATTTAACTCGAATTTGGCTCATTCAATAATTTTGAATTTTGAATTTAATTCGAGCCAACTTAATTATATAAACATATTTAGGCGGTGGATTATCTCCTATCTAGTTATTAGATTGGATATAGTTGTTCGGTGTCTTGCGGTCCATCATAAAAGTCTCATTTTAATAATTCGAATCGTTTATCCTTCAAATCACTAGATCATCCACACACATAACCATGTCAATCTGATAATTGTATTACTATATAATTTTATTATATTTGTTTCTGAAAAAATGAACCGTATGAATGATTTCAAAAAGAAAAATGATATAATAATATGTAAGTGATATGATTGATTAATGATTAAGAAAATATGAGAAATAATATTATTTTAGATATTCTAATTGATTACCACATGATTGGGTTTAAAAATCAGATATAATTTTTAGACTTGTATAACAATACCTTTTTAAAAATATACCATACATTTTTTTGAAAAAAAATGTGATAAAATATGTATATACATATATTAAATTGATCTATTTTTTTTTTTTTTTTTTTTTTTTTTTTACGAGCGATCTACAGAAAATAATTTAAAAAACAAACAATTCAAATAATTAAGACTCATCATCAACTAAACGATTCCAAACAACATCGTCCAAATCAATAATTGAACTGAAATACAAATGTATAATTCTCACCACACAAAGTGATACTACTTAGCCCCGTTTGTTTTCAGAGATAGAATGAAAAAGATTTATAGTAAAGGGATTGATAGTGAGAGGATTAAATAAAATTATGTTTATTTTGATGATAGTTGTTGGTTGGTGTAGGAATTATTAAATTATTTTTATATAAAATAATAAAACAAATAAAAATACAAAAACATTAAGCATTAATATTCAAAAAAAAAAATTCCCAACATGTAAAAAATTTAAAAAACAAAAAATTTCTAGAAAACAATAAAACAAATAAAACAATGAATTTTACCTAACAAAAAATACAAAATTAAACATTAATGTTCAAAAAAAATGTCCAATATGTAAAAAAATAAAAAAATAAATCAAAAAATAATTTAACGGATTATTTTTTTAATACCAAGTACTAAAAGCTTATTTGAATCTCCTCCTTAAGAGATTCATACTCTGGAATAAATTATGAATTCTCTATCTATCTCGCAAAATAAATGCAAAAATAATAAATTTCACCTCCCTATCAATAATCTCCTTTCAATAATCCCAAACAAACGGGCCTTTGATCGCTATTAGGCCAATTGGTTAAAAGCAGGAATATTTGTTGAAAAGGAGATGTCACTTGCAATGAGTGCACCACAACACAACTAAACAAACGAAGATGCATCAAGACAGATATCCTTATCTAACAAGCACAGAGAAGAGAAGTGGACCCAATTGCATTTAAAGCACTCCACGTGTGTTGTTGACAATCGTCTGACTACCCACCTTCTTGATCTTTCGGCTTATTTTGGCAATACAATTGAAAATCAATTTTTTAGATTTTTTATTTTTGAACTTCGTTTAGAATTAGAAGGTCAAGTTTGGAATTATTTTAATTATTTTAGTTATAAAAAATAAAATAGATTTTTTAATTTAATAAAATAAAACATTACATTCAACTCATCATTATTACATTCTTCCTTTAAAAAAAAAACAAAAAATCAAAAATCCTTTCCAAATGAGACTTTTTAATTCCAAGCTAAAATAGTTAAAAAAGTTAAAAATACAAAAAACTAACCCACTTTCTAAACCAACCCTTAAAATCATTTTATTTTTTTATTTTTTTATAGAATTTTTAAAAGGGCATCCAATTTAAAAGTCTAAATTTTATTTTTATTTATTTAAAAATTCAAACGTTGAACCACTTTGTCAGGACAAAATCAAACAAAAAGACAAAAATGACCTTCCTTATAAATATGGGCCCAAACACACACCCTCACAGAAATTATTCAATAATCTCGGAATATTACGTGGTTATACTCCAAACAAATCACCAATTACTTAGTCTAATGTTATTTTTCCATCCCCAACATAAATGGTGAGCTCCTACCTCTCTCTACCAATCAAAACCTTATAGAACACTACGTGTCCATGTTTCAGAAATACTGAATAATCACCTCTCATTCACTCACGCACTCTCAGATCTATCTATCTCTCTTTCTCTCTCTCTTCACGATCTTCGGCGTCGCGAGATAGCTTGACGGTGATGATCGCGTGACAAAACCCTAGTGCTCTCTCTCTCTCTCTCTCTCTTTCTTCGCGATCTCTTACATCACGAGATAGCCTGACGGTGACAATCGCATAACGAAACCCTAGCTCGCTCTCTCTCTCTCTCTTTTCGGGATCAACAACGTGACAAACCCTAGCTCTCTCTCCCTCTTTGCGATCGATGCCGTAACAAAACCCTAGCTCTTTCTCTCTCTCTCTCTCTCTCTCTCTCTCTCTCTCTCTACGATTGCGGCCAAAAATTAGTGAAGTCACAGGATAATTAAAATATACAATTATTTTTTGTATCAAAAAGTATAGTGAGTTAAAAACCTAATCACAAATTAAGCACAATTATTTTTTGTTTGAAAAATACAGTGAGTTAAAAAACCAAATTACAAAAAGGGCCGTGAGGAATCCCCCGAATTGGGGGGCCCCGAATCCCCCGAAATTCCATAGTAAGTAAAAAAAAAAAAAAAAAGAACAAAAAAAAAGAAAAAAGGAAACAGTTTCCAAAATTGAAAATTAGGGGGATTAGGGGGAGTATTTTTAGAGGGATTTTTCATTTTCCTTACAAAAAATAATCTAATCATTACCATAAATAAAAACATGAATATAATCTTTTTGTTTTTTTCCAAAAACACATTAAATGGAGTGTAAAAAAATATAATCATTTAAAAAAATAAAATCACCGTGTGATCAAAATAGAGTGTAAAAACACACAATCACATTTTTCCTCATTAAAAAAAAAAAAAATGAAGTCACTTGATAATTAAAAAATACAATTTTTTTTTTTTGTATAAAAAAGCATAGTGAGTGTCACGACCCATACCCGGCCCTATGGGTTTAGTACCGTAACCGGCTAGTAATCCGAGATTACTGAAGGCCTGCTTAACAGTAGAACAGTAAAAACAGAGTTCAGGGCCTGGCGGAAGCCAATACAGTAAATAAATAATGTCCATTGAGCTGTGACAGTCTGTATGCTAAAAAGATTTTTCATGCATTCACATGAGTAGAACAGTACAGTCTATACAAAATTTACAATGACAAAGACTGAGGACCTAATCCCTTGATAACAGTAATGAGTGAGTAGCGGTCTATACAAGAAACCAAAAGCAAGACGGAGGCAGCGAGGAAAAACAAAACACCCCAAAGCCATAACATGGCAACTCGGAACCTCGCAGTGAGGCACATAGGCTGGCTTGACAAAACTGGAGTCTAACCCACGCTCCTAGCTCCGGTCTGGTGGCTAAACACCTACATATATATATAAACAGTGAGCTAAAGCCCAGTGAATAACATAACGTGTAAAGAGGTTAAGAATGAAATGTCCTTACAGTAATGAAACAGTTCATTAAACAGTATTTCAGTCTTTCAGTCAGAACAGTTATCCAGTCATATGTGGTACATCCATTAGCATAGCAGTAAGCAGTAGGTCTTAAAGACCGAACAGTAATGATGGCCATTAGTCAGTAAACAGTAATGGTTCTACGAGGGAACCGACAGAGATCTCTGTAACAGTAACAGTCAGTAACAGTAGGTGCTAAGGATGCCACAGTACAGTTCAGAAATAGAGGACATACATTCATTCAGTAAATAATTACATTTTAGTAAATGGTTCAGTTCGGTAAACAATATCCGTTCAGTAAACAGTTCAGTTTAGTATTCAGAAAATCATCATTTGAACATATCTTTACACAATTGTTACTCACAGAGTTTGGGCTACAGTATGCTAGAGCGTGTCTCCCCAGTCGCCAACCCTACACAGTTCACAGGTTGAACACACACTAAGCTACACAGTTGGGAAATATCATAATTTAATCCCTAATTTGCCTCGGTGTGTTCTACATCAATATCCTCATTAAGATGCCTTAAACTAGGCCTAAGAATGCCTAGAATAGAATGAGGATGCAAAAATACACTTAGAAAACATTTTGCAAAGTTTGCTGAAAATAGGACCCTCGCTCGAGCGAGCCTTCCTTCGCTCGAGCGAGCTTCCAAAATCAAAGGCTTCGCTCGAGCGAGGAATCCTTCGCTCGAGCAGTCTGGTGGAACAAAGAAAAGTATCGATGCTCGAATTTTACGCTCGAGCCACCAATCCTTCGCTCGAGCGTAGCTCAGAGTAAACGTTGGTCGCTCGAGCGAGGAATCCTTCGCTCGAGCGAAGAAGCCAAATCTGGAATTTCCAAATTTGCCTTCCAAGCTCAAACCAAGCATTCTACCACTCTTTACTCGACCTCTTGGGCCCAAATTCTGGAAAACACCTCTAGATTCAATATACAACAAGTTTCCAAGCTTAATTTGTGAATTCAAAGCCCAAGAGTGAGTCAATTGGAACCATTTTTCAAACCCAATTTCAAGAATAAACTTCAAACATGCCATGCATGAATTTAGAACCAAATTCCAGCTTCAAAGATTGCTCTAATGAGCTCAATATTTTGAAAACAAGATGAAAGTATGGACTATAACAACAATATGGGCATGCATGTACCAATTCCATAAAATTAAACCTCCAAACTTGACTATATGAGCATGCATGCATGAGATGAGCTCTAATTCAACTCTTGGGAACCAATTTATGGTTCTACTCTTCAATTAAGCATAAGGCATGCAAGAACTAACTCAATCACAACAATGAGAAGGTAAAAAAACCTTACCTAAGTCTTGTAGTTCTAGCCTAGAAGTTCAATTAGGCAATCTATGCTACAAATCCTTCAATTTCCAAGCAATGCCAAGCAAAATGAGGAGAATTACTCTATCTCTCTTACTCTCTCTCTCTAAGGTTGGCAGAAACAAGGGAGTGTGGCTGATGAATTGTTTTGACTCAATGTATACAAGCCTCAACAAGTGTAAAGTAGGGGCCACTAAGGGTGGCATTCTAGTAATTAAGTCTAACTTTGCAATTCATCAATATTTAATCTAATTTAATCATACCTAATCAATTTTAAATAAACATATCATAAAATCAGATAAATTCTACTGTTAGTGAAATACTAAACGGTTTCTAATTCGACCACCGATAAGGCCTTCAATTTACAGTTTAAACATAAAACATGGACAAATAAACACATAAGTCAAACAGATAAAAATGCAACGCAATAGATATACTTAGTCAATTCAGTTTCATTTTCAATCAGTCCGTTCAGTACTTCAGTTAGTTCAATTATCAGTCATAACGTCGGTTTAGCGATGTCGGTATGTAATTGAAGAACTTTGAAACAGTATGGGGTTGTTACAATCTCCCCTCCTTATAAGGAGTTTAGTCCTCTAAACTCGAGTTACCTTCATTCTGGAAGAAAACAGGATCCAGCGGGAACAAATCAGGATATCGCTTAGCCATGTCACCTTCCCTTTCCCAAGTGGCATACACACCACCATGGTTCTGCCAGTCAACTTTCACTAGCGGGATCTCTTTGTTTCTCAGTTTCTTGATTCGTCTGTTTACAATCTGTATAGGCCGTTCCTCGTAAGTGTAGTCATCACTCAACACGATACGAGTAGGCTCAATCACATGGAAAGGATCTCGGAGATAATCTCTCAACATCGAAATGTGGAAAACATTATGTATATGCTCCATTTCAGGAGGGAGCGCAACTTGATACGCCACCGGATTAATTTTCTCAATAATCTCATACGGTCCGATGTACCGCGGCGCTAACTTGCCTTTGACTCCAAAACGAGTCTGGCCTTTCATTGGTGTCACTTTTACAAAAACGTGATCATCCACTTCATACTCTCTGTCCCATCTTCTGACATCCGCATAACTTTTCTGTCTACTCAGGCGGTTTTCTTTTGTCAGACGCTTTTATCTTTTCAGTCGTTTCATATACAATCTCGGGCCCAAGCAAAGGCCCATCTCCAACTTCTGCCCAGCAAATCGGAGATCGGCATTTCCTGCCATACAATGCCTCGAAAGGCGCCATACCAATACTCGAATGGTAGCTGTTATTGTAGGCAAATTCAACTAAGGGCAAATGACTTTCCCAATCTCCCTAAAAATCAAGGACACACATTCTCAGTAAATCCTCCAAAGTCTGGATGGTCCTTTTTGACTGTCCATCTGTCTGAGGATAATAGGCACTACTCAGCCTCAATTCAGTACCCAATGCAGTTTGTAGGCTTTGCCAAAACCTCGATGTAAACTTCGAATCCCTGTCAGAAACAATGGACACAGGCACTCCATGCAGTCTCACAATTTCATCAATATAGATAACAGCCAATTTGTCCGCATTATAAATTGTCTTAACAGGTAAGAAGTGAGCAGATTTGGTTAGTCTATCAACGATAACCCAAATTGAATCCATACTTTTTCTGGAGCGAGGTAACCCGACGATAAAATCCATCGTGATATGCTCCTATTTCCACTCTGGTATGGGTAAGGGTTGCAATAATCCGGCAGGTCGTTGATGTTCAACTTTGACTTGTTGGCAATGAAGACATTTGGACACAAAGTCGGCAATTTCTTTCTTCATTCCCGGCCACCAGAAATTCTGTTTTAGATCTTGGTACATTTTCGTATTCTCCGGGTGGATAGACAATTTTGAATTGTGGCCCTCTTGCAGAACTCTTCTTTTCAGTTTAGTGTCATTCGGCACACATAGTCTTTCTTGAAATTTCAGTACATTATTCTCAAATTTGAAACCCGATCTCGGCTTAAACTCTCTTTCCTCGATGATCTTTTTCAAAAAATCATCCGATTCTTTGTTTCTCTTAACTTCTTCAATCAAAATTTGGTTGGCGAAGAATGACAGCTATTGTTCCACCTTGTTCTCTCAAAACAACTTCAATTTCAAATTTTTCAAGGTCACAAAGCAGCTCTTTCTATCCGGTGAGCAAACAAGCTAAGTTGGCAATTGACTTTCGGCTCAATATGTCGGCAACAGTGTTGGCTTTTCCTAGATGGTACAGAATCTGTAGGTCGTAGTCCTTGATCAGTTATAGCCATCTGCGCTGTCTCATATTTAGTTCTTTCTGTGTGAAGAAATATTTCAAACTCTTGTGGTCGGTGTATACTTCACATGTCGCCCCATACAGATAGTGACGCCAAATTTTCAGTGCGAACACCACCGCAGCAAGTTCTAAATCATGGGTCGGGTAGTTCTTTTTATGTGGTCTCAACTGTCGGGAAGCATAAGCAATAACTCTCCCATTCTGCATTAAAACACACCCCAAACCCTTATGAGAAGCATCACTAAATACAGTATAACCATCCGTACCTGAAGGTAAAGTCAAAACCGGTGCAGTCACAAGTCGAGTTTTCAACTCTTGGAATGCTGATTCCCTCTGGTCAGTCCAGTCAAATGATGTCCCCTTCTGAGTCAACTGAGTCAATGGTAAGGCAATTTTGGAGAAGTCTTTGACAAATTTTCTGTAATATCCAGCCAATCCCAAAAAGCTTCGGACTTCAGTCACATTGGTTGGTCTAGGCCAGTTCACTACAGCTTCAATTTTCTGCGGATCAACAGAAATTCCATCTTTGCTAACAACATGCCCCAAAAACATAACATGATCAAACCAAAATTTGCATTTAGACAGTTTAGCATACAGTTTCTGTTCTCTTAGGGTCTGCAGGGCAAGTCTCAGATGGTGTTCATGTTCTTCTCTACTTTTTGAATAAATCAGTATGCCATCAATAAATACTACAATGAAATCATCAAGGTATGGTTTAAAAATTCTGTTCATAAGGTCCATAAAGGCAGCAGGGGCATTCGTGACTCCGAATGGCATAACTAAAAATTCATAATGGCCATACCTCGTTCTAAAAGCAGTTTTATCAATGTCTTCCGGTTTAACCTTCAGTTGATGATACCCCGATCTGAGATCAATCTTGGAAAACACTTGTGCACCCTGTAACTGATCAAATAAATCATCAATACGTGGTAATGGGTATTTATTTTTCACAGTTACCTTGTTCAATTCACGGTAATCAATGCACAGTCTCAGTGAGTTATCTTTCTTCTTAACAAACAAAACAGGTGCACCCCACGGTGAAGTACTGGGCCTGATAAACTTCTTGTCTAACAGTTTTTGCAATTGCACTTTCAACTCCTTCAGTTCGGTTGGGGCCATTCTGTAAGGAGCTTTAGATATTGGCTGTGTACCCGGAACCACATCCACAGTAAATTCAATTTTCCTGTCAATTAAATCCCCTGGTAGATTATCTAGAAATACATCTGGGAATTCTCTGACTATAGGAATACAATTCATATCAGTTTTTACACTATCATCAGTAGACACAGTCAGCACAGAACACAGATATCCCTTACATCCCTTTCTAATCAGTTTAACAGCTTTCACAGAAGAAATTAGATACGGAGGAGGTACTACTTCACTCCCATTAAATACAAATTCAGGCAAACCAGGTAGACGGAAAACAACTTGTTTTGTCACACAGTCAATAGTGGCATGGTATTTTTATAACCAGTCCATCCCCAATATTACATCAAAATGATCAATGTTCAATGGCAGTAAATCAATAAACAGATGCATATCTCCAACAAGAATTTCACAAGCAGGATACATATATGCATATGTCATGGATCCCCCTACGGGTGATGATACAGCTAGCAAGTAATTCATGGGCTCTAAGGGTCTATTCAATTTCCGTGAAAAAGCATGCGACACATAAGAATGTGTAGACCCCGAATCAATCAGTACATATGCACTTTGAGCACAAATAGAAAGAATACCTGACACTACGGTCTCGGTATTTTGCACGTCTCCCGGTACTAAGGCGAAGACTCGGCCCTGCCTCATAGGCTCTTTCCCGGTAGCTTTGGGGTTCGGTTTTGGTGTCACGGTTGATCTTTGGTAGCTGCCTCTGACTTTACTATTACTCGGAGCAGTGGAGGGGCAATCTTTCACCATGTGGCCCACCTTGCCACACCTGTAACAAGCACCAGAAATTTTATAACAAACTCCCTTATGGTTCTTACCACATTCGGGACATGGCGGTATAGAAGCACTCCCTTGGCTGGGGCTATTTGTTGACCCCGTATTCTGTTTCTTGTTCAATTGATTATGCTTGCCTTTCTTGAATTTGAAATTCTGTCTTTTACCACGCCAGTCAGACGCTGGTGTTTCAGATTGTTTCACAGCTTCGATGTTCGACTCGGCCATCAATGCTCGGTCAAGAACACCCACATAAGTCGGTAGCTTTAAAACATTTATCCTATCCAATATTGCAACATTCAGCCGCCTTCAAACCTTACGGCCTTTTTGTAATCGGTATCCACCATATGTAGTGCGTGTTCCGCAAGTCGAAAACTTTGTTTCATACTCGAAGCAGACATTGTGCCTGTTTTAAGCTGTTCAAATTGATGACCTTCATCCTCGACACCTTGAGGAAGTACTTTTCAAAGAAGACTACTTTAAATTGAGCCCAAGTCATAACAGTGTTGGCATCCCGTGTAAGCATCCACCACCTTCTTGCTTCCTCTTGCGAGTAAAGGTAATACTTGATACCTTATGTGCCTCCGAGCACGGAAACACCTCAAACAGTTTCTCAGTCTCCAGAACCCATGCTTCAGCCTTTAATGGTTCAAGGCCTCCCTGAAAGGATGGCGGTTTTAGTTTGCTGAACTTCTGGGTAAGAGCAATTATGTCCCCATCATTAACATTCACATTCTGGTCCGGCTGTACCGGAGGAGGAGGAGGTGGGGGCTGTTGGTTCTGTTGTTGATCTAGTCTTTCAGTTATTCGTTCCAACATTCTTTCCAGTCTGGCCATTCTGGCCTCAGATGATTCAGGTTCAGTAGCAGCATTTGCATTATCCATTTCACTATAAGCAGTTATAACAGTTATAACAGTCATCAATATAGACAGTCATTTCCTTAAACAGGTTAACACATTGGCATATAATTAGTCATGTCATAACCACACACTTTTCATGCTCATGTAATGCCCTATTACTTTTCTAGGACACCCTATAGCTCATTTGGACACGTGTGTGGGGTATAACTCGTGGTTAAGTATCGCTCTGATACCACTCTGTCATGACCCAAACTCGGCCCTATGGGTTTAGCACCGTAACCGGCCAGTAATCCGAGATTACCGAAGGCACGCTATGATGAAACGAAAAAGCGAGTTCGAGAACTGGCGGAAGCCAATACGATAAATAAATAATGTCCATTGGTTTGTAACAGTATGCCAAAAAGATTTTTCATGTATTCACATGTGTAGAAACGATCTGATCTATACAAAATTTATTAAATGCAAGATGAGGACCTAATCCCTTGATAACAAAGCAGTTAGTAGGCGAGTCTATCTGAAGAAACCAAAAGCGAGACGGAGGCAGACGGAAAAACAAAACACCCCAAAGCCATAACATGGCAACTCGGAACCTCGTAGTGAGGCACATAGGCTGGCTTGACAAAACTGGAGTCTAACCCACGCTCCTAGCTCCGGTCTGGTGGCTGAGCACCTA
This sequence comes from Camellia lanceoleosa, assembly GCA_025200525.1. Classification (NCBI taxonomy): domain Eukaryota; kingdom Viridiplantae; phylum Streptophyta; class Magnoliopsida; order Ericales; family Theaceae; genus Camellia; species Camellia lanceoleosa. Next base: position 136,959,419 of record CM045771.1, on the reverse strand, counting down.
CATATATATATAAACAGTGAGCTAAAGCCCAGTGAATAACATAACGTATAAAGAGGTTAAGAATGAAATGTCCTTACAGTAATGAAACAGTTCATTAAACAAGATATTTGATCTTTGATCGAGCAGTTATCGATCATATGTGGTACATCCATTAGCATAGCGATGGCGATGGTCTTAAAGACCGAACAGTAATGATGGTCATTAGTCGATGTGATAATGGTTCTCTGAGGAACCGACAGAGATCTCTGTAATGAATATCGATATGATGAGGTGCTAAGGATGCCACAGTACAGTTCAGAAATAGAGGACATACATTCATTCAGTAAATAATTACATTTCAGTAAACGGTTCAGTTCGGTAAACAATATCCGTTCAGTAAACAGTTCAGTTTAGTATTCAAAAAATCATCATTTGAACATATCTTTACACAATTGTTACTCACAGAGTTTGGGCTACAGTATGCTAGAGCGTGTCTCCCCAGTCGCCAACCCTACACAGTTCACAAGTTGAACACACACTAAGCTATACAGTTGGGAAATATCATAATTTAATCCTTAATTTGCCTCGGTGTGTTCTACATCAATATCCTCATTAAGATGCCTTAAACTAGGTCTAAGAATGCCTAGAATGAGATGAGGATGCAAAAATACACTTAGAAAACATTTTGCAAAGTTTGCTGAAAATAAGACCCTCGCTCGAGCGAGCCTTCCTTCGCTCGAGCGAGCTTCCAAAATCAAAGGCTTCGCTCGAGTGAGAAATCCTTCGCTCGAGCGGTCTGATGAAACAAGAAAAATACTGGATGGTCGAATTTTTCGCTCGAGGCACCAATCCTTCGCCGGCGTGGCTCGAGTAGCGTTGGTCGCTCGAGCGAGGAATCCTTTGCTCGAGCGAAGAAGCCAAATCTGGAATTTCCAAATTTGCCTTCCAAGCTCAAACCAAGCATTCTATCACTCTTTACTCGATCTCTTGGGCCCAAATTCTGGAAAACACCTCTAGATTCAATATACAACAAGTTTCCAAGCTTAATTTGTGAATTCAAAGCCCAAGAGTGAGTCAATTGGAACCATTTTTCAAACCCACTTTCAAGAATAAACTTCAAACATGCCATGCATGAATTTAGAACCAAATTCCAGCTTCAAAGCTTGCTCTAATGAGCTCAATATTTTGAAAACAAGATGAAAGTATGGACTATAACAACAATATGGGCATGCATGTACCAATTCCATAAAATTAAACCTCCAAACTTGACTATATGAGCATGCATGCATGAGATGAGCTCTAATTCAACTCTTGGGAACCAATTTATGGTTCTACTCTTCAATTAAGCATAAGGCATGCAAGAACTAACTCAATCACAACAATGAGAAGGTAAAAAAACCTTACCTAAGTCTTGTAGTTCAAGCCTAGAAGTTCAATTAGGCAATCTATGCTACAAATCCTTCAATTTCCAAGCAATGCCAAGCAAAATGAGGAGAATTACTCTATCTCTCTTACTCTTTCTCTCTCTCTAAGGTCGGCAGAAACAAGGGAGTGTGGCTGATGAATTGTTTTGACTCAATGTATACAAGCCTCAACAAGTGTAAAGTAGGGGCCACTAAGGCCTCGTTTGGGAACAGGCTAATTTAGTAACTTTTTGGCTAATTGACTAAAAAGGTTGGTAAGAAAAACCTGTATGTTTGGGCCAACTTTTTGGTTAATTACGAAACGACGTGCAAAAAGTAGAGAGAAAAGGGAATCTTTGACTTTTTGGTATGAGTTGTTGGCTTTTTGGCTAAAAAGGTAACTTTTTGACTAATTGGCTATTTTAGCCTCTTGCCAAACGAGGCCTAAGGGTGGTATTCTAGTAATTAAGTCTAACTTTGCAATTCATCAATATTTAATCTAATTTAATCATACCTAATCAATTTTAAATAAACATATCATAAAATCAGATAAATTCTACTGTTCGTGAAATACTAAACGGTTTCTAATTCGGCCGCCGATAAGGCCTTCAATTTGCAGTTTAAACATAAAACATGGACAGATAAACACATAAGTCAAACAGATAGAAATGCAACGCAATAGATATACTTAGTCAATTCAGTTTCATTTTCAATCAGTCCGTTCAAGATTTGATTAGTTCAATTATCGGTCATAAGTCAGTCGGTTTAGCGATGAATCGATGTAATTCAGTAAACTTTCGGTAAACAGTATGGGGTTGTTACAGTGAGTTAAAAACACAATCACAAATTAAGTGCAACCATTTTTTTTTTTGAAAAATACAGTGAGTTAAAAAACCAAATTACAAAAATTAATCTGATCATTATCATCAATAGTGCATACTTTATGTGAATCTAATGAATACAATCTAATTTTTTTTTTCCAAAACACATAAATTAAAAATAAAATATTGAAAAATAAACAAAGTTTTAATCACAATCACAAAATACAATCCAATTATCATCAAACACGAATACAAAAGACTAAAAATACAATTACCGTGTGATTGTATTAAAAAAATATGAATACAATCTTCTTTTTTTTTTTTCTCTCAAAAAACACATATTAAATGGAGTGTAAAAAAACATAATCATTTAAAAAAATAAAAATACAATTATTTATTTATTTTTTTCAAAAAGTATATTGAGTTAAAAATCCAATTACAAATTATTATTTTAAAAAAACATGAATACATTTTTTTTTTCCCCAAAACACATATTAAATGGAGTGTTGAAAAAAACATAATCATTTAAAAAATAAAATCACCGTGTGATAAAAAATGGAGTGTAAAAAAACACAATCATATATTTTTCCAAAAAAAAAAAAAAACAATGAAGTCATTTGATAATTAAGAAATACAATTATTTTTTTTGTATCAAAAAGCATAGTAAGTTAAAAACTCAGGCCTCTTAGTAATTTTTTTGACCTTTTGGTAAAATATGATGTAAAAAAAAATAATGTTTGGGATGATTTTTTAATTTTTTATGAAAAGATGTGCAAAAAATAGAGAGAAAAGAAAATCTTTGACTTTTTAATATAAGTTGTTAGATTTTTGATTTTTTTAGTGACTTTTTGACTAAAAAAGTCATTTGCCAAATGAGGCTCCAATCACAAATTAAGTACAACCATTTTTTTTTTTTGAAAAATACAGTGAGTTAAAAAACTCAATTACAAAAAATAATCTAATCATTACCATCGATAAAAACATGAATACAATCTTTTTTTTTTTTTTTTTTCCCAAAAACACATATTAAATGGATATAAAAAAACATAATCATTTAAAAAAATAAAATCACCATGTGATCAAAATAGAGTAAAAAAATACAATTACATTTTTCCTCATAAAAAAAAATTAAGTCAGTTGATAATTAAAAAATACAATTATTTTTTTTTGTATCAAAAAGCATAGTGAGTTAAAAACTCAATCATAAATTAAGTGCAACCATTTTTTTTTTAAAAATACATTGAGTTAAAAAACCCAATTCCGAAAAATAATCTAATTATTATCATCAATAGTACGTACTTTATATGAACCTAATGAATATAATCTATTTTTTTTCCCAAAAAACATAGAAAAAATAAAATATTAAAAAATAAGCAAAGTTTTAATTATAATCTCAAAATACAATCCAATCATCATCAAACATGAATACAATTTTATTTTATTTTATTTCAAAAAATGCATATTAAATGGAGTGTAAAAAAATATAATCATTTAAAAAAATAAAAATACAATTATTTTTTTTTGTCAAAAAGCACAGTGAATTAAAAACCAAATAAAAAATTAAGCACAACCATTTTATTTTTGAAAAATACAGTGAGTGAAAAAACTCAATTAGAAAGAATAATCTAATCATTACCATCAATATCCCATCATCATCAATAATTAATATTTTATGTGAATCTAATGAATATAATCATTCTTATAATCAATTTAAAACTATAATCACTATGTTAAAAAATAAATGATTTACTCACAAAGCTAATATTCAAAACCTAGTTAATACAATCATTCTTAATTAATTTAAAAATATAATCACTATGTTAAAAAATTAATATAATTATTATGTCAAAAAATAAATAACTTGCTCATAAAGTTAACATTAAATTATTATCAATAATTAATATTTTATGTGAATCTAATGAATTCGATCCTTCTTAATTAATTTAAATATATATTTCCTATATTAAAAAAATAAGAGTATGTTTGGTTTGAGTTTGGGAGATGAGTTTTAGAGATAAAAAGTACGAAAAATTGTTTGGTTTGGTTTTTTTTCAAAAGATGTTTTAGAAAATTATTTTGAGAGAAAGTTTTGAAAAAAGTGATTGATTTGATGTGTATGAGAGAGAGATTTGTTTGGAAAACTTGTAAACCAAACAAGTTCTGGAAAATTTTTTTGAAAAAATTTATTTGGTTTGATTACTTTTAAAAACTTATTTGTAGAAAATTTTTCCCAAAAATTTTTGGGAAACACAAACCAAACAAGGCCTAAATGTTTTACTCACGATGTTGCTCGGTACTCTCCCTCTCTCGCCTACAAAGCTGCTGCCGCTGATAGGAAGGCTTTTGTTTAGGGCTACTGTGGCTTTAGGTTGCTGTGATAGGGAAGGCTTTCTTTAGGGGGAATTCTATTTGCACACACCACACACTCTCTCCTCACACACTTAATGAGAAAGTGTGTTGGAGAGAGGTGTGTGTGGAGGATGTGTAGAGAGAGGGGAATATGTGTGTGTAAATAGATTCTCCCTTTCTTTAGGGCTGCTAGGTAATAATTGGTAATAGGGTTTATTTAGGGTAATATGGAAATGGTTTATTTAGGGTAACAGGGAAGTTTTTTTTTTAATTAGAAAATTTCAAATTTCAAATTTCAAATTAGAATAATAGAACTTTCACAAGATTTGTGAGTTAAAAAAAACTATTTTTCTTATATAGTGAGTGTTTAGGAAGTAAATTTTTTTAGTTATAGGATATTATTGGAGAAATTTTTTTTGTGTTTGATAAAATAGTTGGATTTTTTTGTGATTCGATGTGATTTTGTGAAATAAAAAGTGAAATGATTATGCAGTTTGATGTGATATTTTGTTTAGATTAATTTTTTTTATTTTGTAACTAATTTGCCTTTTAGTGAAAAAAAAAAAAAAAAAACCAAAAACCAAAAACAAAACTTCCCAAACACCCTTTATTTTAAGATAGATAGATTCCTCAAGAGAATTTATATTTAAATAATTTATTTTTGTTCAGAAAATAATATATGAATAACAAAATAATACCAACTGAAAATTTTTATGATGTATACAAGATCTCGTTTATTTTCAGAGATAGAATGAAGGGGATTTATAATGAGGGGATTAATAGTGAGGGGATTGTTAGTGAAGGGATTGATAGTGAGGGAATTAAGTAAAATTGTGTTTGTTTTGATGATAGTTGTTAAATTAATAGTGTAGGAATTGTTAAATTATTTTTATATAAAATAATAAAACATATAAAAAAATATAAAAAATTAAACATTAATATTTAAAAAAAATTCCAAATATATAAAAAATAAAAAAAATTTCTAATCCCCTTACTATTTTTCTAATACTATCTCCACTTCCACCTCCACCTCCTCCATCTCAATCCTTCTTCCAACCTCCATCTATATCACCTTTTCTATTCTAATCCCCGAGCAAGGATCCTTTAGAGTTTTTTTTTTTAAAGTTTCGTAGAATGGTATATTGTGTGGTTGAGATTTAATGATAAGTCACATCAATTTTTTAGTATTAAATCTCAACCACACAATATACCACTTTAGAAAATTTTAAGAAAAAAAAACTCTAGAGAATCTTTGGTGCTAATCCCCTCCTCAACTCTACATATAAATATAACATTAAATAATCTCACTTCCATTTTAATCCCCTCTTATCTATTTAATTTCAAAACAAACGGGGCAAGAGAGAGAGAGAGAGCGAGAGAGCGCCCTTGATATCCGCCTGAGCAGTGGTCATCCACATGCACTTGGGAGAGAGAGAGAGAGAGAGAGGGAGGGGGGGGGGGGGATGGTTTCATATGTCGGCCCACCTCACCTCATGAAAAAGCCCTATTAATATTGTAAGAGCCCTGGTAGGCCCACATGCCTCCTGCTCCCCTATAAAAGCCCAAAAACAAACCACGATCCTGGGTTTTTTCTTGGATTAGGGCAGCTGGATTTTCCTCTTTTTTACGCTGCCGCCCCCCTACTCTGTTCCCCTACACCTCTTTTGGGTCCCACTAAACCTCTTCTATTTTAAAGGTTATTTAGACTAAGTTTGGTGATCTAAAAATAATTTATTTTTTTATTTTTTTGTATTACATCATCTCTCTATTTTTCTACACATTTTTTTATAAAAAAATAAAAAATATATTTATTTAGGTCATTCCAAACAACCCCTTAATGATTTGAGAGCAATGCTCCACACCAACGCTGTTTTGTCAACATAGTAAAAAGTTAATTTTTTAAGTTAAATTAATTTTTTATTTTTTTAACATAAAAAATTTAGAAGTTAAAAAAAATTTAAAAATTTAATTTTTTACTAACTTTTCAAAATACCACTATTTATCTATGTCTCATAATTTTAATAAAAGGTATTGAGTTTTATAATTTCAATCAATAATATTAAGACCTCGTTTGGAAACAGGTTTTTTTAGTAATTTTTTTACTTTTTAGTTAAAATGTGATGTAAAAAAAACTAGTATGTTTGGAATGATTTTTTGATTTTTTATGAAAAGATGTGCGAAAAGTAGAGAGAAAAGAGAATCTTTGACTTTTTAGTATGATTTGTTGGCTTTTTGACTTTTAGTAATTTTTTGACTTTTTGACGAAAAGGGACACTTGCCAAACGAGGCCTAAGTTGAGACATTATATAGATAAAAAAATATTATAGGTCCTAAATTTTTTATTAAATAAATGATTAAATATCGTATACAGGTGTGAGATTTACAAAATTACAGACTCCACATTCATGTAAGACATTTGATAATTTATTTAGTAGAAAATTTAATATCTCTAACATTACCTGTATATGTCCCAGATCATCACATAATTTTTCATTCTATCTCTGGACCCTACAGATCCTCGTGACATGTTTTTTTTCTCCTTATTTCATTTCCACCCATTTTTTTTAGTGTGCAAATTAATTGAAAATTCCCTAACATGGACAAATAAATGAGTTTAATGATTCTAAGGGTGATTTTGTCATTTAAATTTGAGTGAAACCCATTATTATGAAAGTTGCATTAACTAGAATTTTTTTAAAATAATAATATTAATAAATTACAAAAAAAGAAAAAAAGAAAGTAAGTAAAGATAGTAAAACTTCTAATATCCTAATGAAGTGCAGAGTTGTATTACGAGCTTATGTTGAAATTTTCGTAGATCAAACACAAACTATCTTAGCAATGTTGGGTGATTGGTATGAATTTGGGATACTCGAAATATGTATATTTTTCTGATTATAATGTTGTGGGAGCCGTATAATTAAAGACACGAAGTCTGATACGCACAGGGAGCCGGGTGTTAAACGGCTCCATTCTGCTCTGCTAAGATGCCGAGTATGACTCTCGGGCCGAGTATACTGGAAAGAGCATGTCAGGATAAAATAAAAGAATGAATAAACAATTTAAAAGTAGACTCTGGCCCCGAGGCTGGCGAATGGCTATAAATACAAGAGCTTCAGATTTATAAAGGTATGTAAGAATTACTTCTAGAGACTTAGCAAGCAAGCTTTCTTGAGAGGAACTGACTTGTCCGTCGGAGTGCTAATTCCGGCACCCCCGACCGGAGTTTGTATTTTTGCAGGTGACTAGCAGAGGCTCATTGGCGTCTTCCGGGATCTGAAGAGTATTTCCAAACCACATTCACCACAATTGGCGCCGTCTGTGGGAATACTCAAATATATCCATGGAAGGCGTGACCGACGATCCTCCGATAGCCACCGACGATCGACAGGAGACGACCTCACCCCAAATAATATGCTCGGAAAAGAAACCATTGCGGCGACGCGACCTTGCGCCGACTCGCCAACGATTCTAGCACGAGGCGATGCAAGCAACCATGGAACAGAGCATCTGACAAGTTGCAGGCTGACATCATCGCTGAGAACGAACGCCTTCGCCGCGACCTGGCCTCAGAGAAAGCAAAGTCTCACCAGGCAAGACTCAAGGTTCTCGAGCGATCCCCAAGGGCGGGTCCTCGCGATAACAACAAGAACACCGGCACGCCGCGCCTCAAGGATTACGTTGAGGAAGTGACAGAGGACGCATGTCGTCCAAGAGGCGCCCCGCTGACACCGTCCATATGATATACAGCCTGCCGATAGCCCTGACTGTACATACAGTCCAACCACTTCCAAACCTTCGAAAGCAGCCACCACCAAAGAAGCGACCCATTCCGGAAGCGGTAAGCATCACCTTCGACGACTACGTTGCGGCGTCACACTCCTCACGCGATCCTTCGTTGTCACGCCACGCGCATAGGTTTACCGTAGAACGCGTCCTTATCGATCGGAAGTGCCAGAGATCATGTACCATCGAACCTTCATCAAGCTCGGGTTCAACGACTCGGATCTAACTCCGGCCCCCTATCCACTATTCGGCTTCAACGCCACCCCGGAGTATCCATTGGGAAAAATCAGCTTACCCGTCATGCTGCTCGAGAACGGTGGTCGCGAGTTTTGGTCGTCGAGCTACCATCGCCATACAATCTCATCATGGGACGATCGTGGTTACATACCCTCGCAGCCGTCCCAAAGACCTACCACCAACTCGCCAGCATTACAGAAAGATGGCGTTGAGCGATCCGTGGCTCGTGATCGGCCAAGCATGTTACCTTCTCGCCGCCAGGACGCCGCAGGAACTGCAACTAAAATCCGTCGAGGTGCCCAGTCGAGAAATCCTGCAAGACGTTGGACGTCAACCAAACGAGAAGGCCATGCAAGGTTTAGACCGAGTAGACATCGATGGCAGCCCGGAAAACTATTTTATGATCCGCGTCTCTCGAGCCAGTCGACAAGCAAAGAATCGATCACTTTCTTACTCGGCAACCTCGACGTCTTCGCGTGGACCCCATATGAAATGCCGAATAGACCCGGTCTCGCAAAGATCACCTCAATGTCGACCCTCGCAAGCCGATCATTGAAAGGTCGGCGACCCCCCGCAGACCACACTCCCGCCGATGTCGAGGAAGTTGACAAATTGCTTGACGCCGGGCAATCGAGAGGTCACCTATCCCACGTGGCTCTCCAACACGGTGGTAAAAAGAAGAATGGCACTTGGCGTGTGTGTCGATTTCACGGATCTAAACAAAGCTTGCCCCAAAGATCGCTTTCCTTGCCTAGAATTGATCAACTGCCGTCGCGACGCAAGACGCCACCGCCGCATGAGTTTCCTCGACGCCTATAGAGGCTACCATCGACGCCATGAATCCAGATGATCAGACAAAAGCGCATTCCTCACTCCAAGAGGAACCCATCGCTCTGGTCATGCCTTTTGGATTAAAGAATGCAGGGCGACTTACTAACTTGGTCACTACGATGTTCAAAGAACAACTCGCACACTATGGAAGTATACATCGACGACATGGTGGTCAAATCTAAAGAAGAGCAAAACCATATAGCCGATCCGAAAAGACATTCGACACCCTACGAAGTCTGAATGAAGTCAATGCTTCCAAATGCGCATTCGGATCGGCTCGCAAATTCTAGGCTACATCGTCAACCATCGAGGAATCGAGGCCAACCCGAGGCAAGTTACACAATTTTAGAACTCGCCTCTGCTCACCAAAGAAGTCCAAAAGTCGATGGGAATGGTCACGACTCAACAGATTTATCGGTAGATCTACGATCGCTGCGGACAATTCTTTCAAACATTACGCCAGGCGACTTTCGAATGGTCCGAGGAATGCGAGGCGACTTTAACGCTCAAGACCTACCTCCGACAAGACCTCTTCTAACAACACCCGCCAACGGTGATCCTCATTTTATATCTGCGCTCGACAGTACGCCAACAGAGTATTGTTAAAAGAGGAGGAGGGCGAAGAACAAGATACTACGTGAGCAAGGCGATGGTGGACGCTAAACACGCTACTTACTGGAAAAACTCGTCCCAGCTCGATCATGGCAAAGAAGAAAACCGATGCACTACTTCCAAGCACACAAAGATCAAGGCAGACTTCCCTTCGATCAAGATTCTCGAATGCGAAGCATCGTATGCGTGTTTCGAAATGGGCTGTCGAACTCGGGCAATATGACATTCGCCACCCAAACGCAATCAAAGGTGCTTGCCGACTTTGTGGCGAATTCACGGGAGGGCTCGCCGACCTCAAGCTCGGATCTCACCAAAAGCCGGTTACGTCAAAGCGATTGGAGAGTCTACGTTGGGGACATCTGGCAGTTATACTGCGATGGATCGTCTAACCAACGGGGAAGCGGCGCGGGCGTCGTAATTATGTCCCCAGACGGCGCAGTCATTGAACAGGCCGTCAAACTCGGCTTCGAAGCATCAAATAACGAGGCCGAATATGAAGCCCTTTTAGCCGGACTACGGAACGCACATGTTCTCGGTGCACGGCGACTGTTGGTGTTTTGTGACTCAAAGTTGGTAATCAACCAGCTGAAGGGGGAGTATGCAGCGAGAGATGAGCGCATGGCGGCCTATATGAAAACGGCTAGCTCGTTGCTGGCGAAGTTCGACCATCACGAACTAAACCAAATAACGCGCGACCAAAATACACACGCGGATGCCCTGGCTTGCTTGGCCTCCGCCATCAACTCCGAGCTCAAACGCATGCATCGAAGTGGGCTTCGTCCGGAATCCCAAGATCGGCCCCGGAGGAGACCCACATCAATATCATAGAATCCGCTCCAAGTTGGAAGGACCCCATTGCGTTCCTTTCTTCCGAACAACTCGAGAGGATAAAAAGAAGCACACAAGTCGCGAAACAAGGCTCGCGATACTACCTTGACCCACAAGGGGACTTTATAAAAATCCTCTCTCGCCCATACGGAATGCGTGCACGGACAGAGAGTGAGCCGCCACGCTCGAGATACATGAAGGCGGTGGTGCACATTCGGGGCGCCCTTGCCCATCTAAGCGATAACGCAGGATATTCTTGTCGACTATGAGGGCCGACGACAAAATTATGTGAAGAAATGTGAACAATGCCAAAAGTTTTCCCCACTAACCCATCAACCGTGAAGCTTTGAATTCAATCAAGAGCTTCGGCCGTTTGCTCGATGGGGACTTGATATCGTAGGACCATCGCCCGGGCCCAGGGAACAAGCGATTTCTAATCGTAGCAACAGACTATTTCACGAAGTGGGTCGAAGCAGAGGCTCTAACCCATATACGAGGTTCCGACATTAAGCGTTTTGTGTGGAGAAACATCATTACAAGATTCGGCAGTCCAAGAGCATTGATCTCGATAATGGCACCGGCTCGATGGCGTGTACCGAGAGTCAGGCGACAAATACGAATTGTACCTTACTTTTCTACTCGGCCTACCCCAAAGTAACGGCGGAAGCTTGAACAAATCCATCTTGGGCGGTATCAAAGAAATTTGGAAAACGCCAAGGGCAGGTGGGTCGAAGAGTTGCCAAGCGTACTATGGGCCCATCGAACGACGCCGAGGCGATCCACCGGAGAAACACCGTATGCCTTGTGCTTCGGAACCCAGGCAATCTTACCCCCAGAGGTCGGCCTACCAACCCTCGGATCGCAAGCCTTCGACACGGGGCGAACGACATGATGCTTGCTTTGGACTGGTTCGATTGAAGAACGAAGAGATCGCGTTCGGCATCCATGGCTCGCTATCAACGCAGCTCGCTAAGTCATACAATCGGAAAGTCCAATCGCGCTACAATCCAGAGAGCCGGTCCTCAAGAAGGTGCTACACGGCGATCGGAGGTCGACCGATGGAAAGCTTGGTCCAAACTGACGGCCCCTATCAAATAGATTCCGCACAGAACAAGGGCATATCGATTGTCGACATGTCGGAAGAAGTTCGCCACGATCGTGGAATTGACACATCTACTGAAAATTTTATCAATGACCCGACTGTGGGCTTGATATTTGTACATAATATCCTCAGAATCTAACATCTCGCATTTTCGCATGATTAAGCTCAACACTTCAAAATCTAACAAGTCTCCTGGGATTCGAGCCCCTTTGGTGAATGACATCTTAGGGCGAACAAGTCTCCGGATTCGGAGCGCCGTGGATGTCACGGTGGCCGTAACAAGTCTCCTGATTCGAGCCTTTGGTGAATGACATCTTAGGGCGAACAAGTCTCGATTCGGAGCCCCTTTGGTGAATGACATCTTAGGGCGAACAAGTCTCCGGATTCGAGCGCCCTTCGTGGATATCACGATTGGCGAGAACAAGTCTCCTGATTCGAGCCCTTTGGTGAATGACATCTTAGGGCGAACAAGTCTCCTGATTCGAGCCCCTTTGGTGAATGACATCTTAGGGCGAACAAGTCTCCGGATTCGAGCCCCTTTGGTGAATGACATCTTAGGGCGAACAAGTCTCCGGATTCGAGCGCCTTCGTGGATATCACGATTGGCGTAACAAGTCTCCGGATTCGAGCCCCTTTGGTGAATGACATCTTAGGGCGAATAAGTCTCGGATTCGAGCCCCTTTGGTGAATGACATCTTAGGGCGAACAAGTCTCCGGATTCGAGCGCCTTCGCCGTGGATGTCACGACACAAAACAAGTCTCCGGATTCGAGCGCCTTCGTGGATATCACGATTGGCGAAACACGTCTCCTGATTCGAGCCCCTTTGGTGAATGACATCTTAGGGCGAATAAGTCTCGGATTCGAGCCCCTTTGGTGAATGACATCTTAGGGCGAACAAGTCTCCGGATTCGAGCGCTTCGTGGATGTCACGATTGGCCAAAACAAGTCTCCGGATTCGGGCGCCCGCCGTGGATGTCACGATTGGCGAACAAGTCTCGGATTCGAGCCCTTTGGTGAATGACATCTTAGGGCGAATAAGTCTCCGGATTGGTGAATGACATCTTAGGGCGAACAAGTCTCCGGATTGGATGTCACGATTGGCCAAAACAAGTCTCCGGATTCGAGCGCCCGTGGATGTCACGACCAAAACAAGTCTCGGATTCGGGCGCCTTCGTGGATGTCACGATTGGCGAACAAGTCTCCTGATTCGAGCCCCTTTGGTGAATGACATCTTAGGGCGAATAAGTCTCGGATTCGAGCCCCTTTGGTGAATGACATCTTAGGGCGAACAAGTCTCCGGATTCGAGCGCCGTGGATGTCACGATTGGCCAAAACAAGTCTCCGGATTCGAGCGCCTTCGTGGATGTCACGATTGGCGAGAATAAGTCTCCTGATTCGAGCCCTTTGGTGAATGACATCTTAGGGCGAACAAGTCTCCGGATTCGAGCGCCTTCGTGGATGTCACGATTGGCGTAATAAGTCTCGGATTCGAGCCCTTTGGTGAATGACATCTTAGGGCGAACAAGTCTCCTGATTCGAGCCCCTTTGGTGAATGACATCTTAGGGCGAACAAGTCTCCTGATTCGAGCCTTTGGTGAATGACAGCTTAGGGCCGAACAAGTCTCCGGATTCGGAGCCCCTTTGGTGAATGACATCTTAGGGCCGAACAAGTCTCCGGATTCGGAGCCCCTTTGGTGAATGACATCTTAGAGCCGAATAAGTCTCCAAATTCGGAGCACCCTTCGTGGATGTCACGACTGGTTCAGAGCGTCCTTTGGGGCATGACACCTTAGGGCCGAACAAGTCTCCGGATTCGGAGCGCCCTTCGTGGATGTCACGATTGGCCAGAAATGGTCTCCGGCTTCGGAGCCCCCTTTGGTGCGTGACACCTTGGGGCCGAATAAGTCTCCGAACGATTATACCACGTAGTGCACATTATTTTAATGAGCGCCTAAATATTACAATAAAGTGTATCGAAACGCTCGAGCCCTGGCCAACGCAAGGGCAGATTTATTAATCTATTCGGCTACATAATAAACGATGCCTCGGCCAGATCTCTGGTTTAACATATTCGCTGAACGCCGAGCCTCGCCAACGCAGGGCAGATTTATTAATCTATTCGCCACATAAGAAACGATGCCTCGGCGGATCTTCGGTTTAACATATTCGCTTAACGCCGAGCCCTCGCCAACGCAAGGGCAGATGATTAATCTATTCGCTAAGCACTCAACGATGCCTCGGCACCCTCCGTTTAAAATATTCGCTTAGCGCCGAGCTCGCCAACGCAAGGGAGATCTAGCCTGTGAACTATTTGGCCAACCATTTGGCCTTTCACGCCGAGCCGAGCCATCCTGTGAACCGCATATTTGGTTAATTGTTTTAACATTGTATAATTACAAAAACAAAACATCACCATAAAGCTGCGAGACATCAAGACATTGCGCATAAATTGCTAACATTTTATAAATACAAAAGTATCAACGCCCATTGTCAGTATCATAAACACAAAATAACAAAATAAACGAAGAAATATCACCCCGAATCACTCCAATGGATCGATGTCTACTTGCTCATACGGTATTGGAACATTGAGGGCAATGCCACCGCAAAGAAGGGCCTTGTGCCAACCATGTTTGAATCCCGATTCTCAAACCGGAGACTGGTCCACATACTGCAAGCCCAAATTTTTTCCGCCAAACCTTTTGACTCGGCACTCTCTTTCGCCACTTTCACCTCTGCCAACTCGCCAAGCCTGAACGCTACGATAAGCAAAGTCACGCTTCCAAGTCGTCGGCCTTCTTCGCCTCCGCTCAACTTATCCGCATCACGAGCTTTCTCCACCGCAAAGATTCGCCCGAGAAGCTTCCCGCTCTTAAAACTTCGTCCTCGCCCTTTTCTCCGCCTCTGTTCTCGCAAGCGGCTGATCTCCTTGATGGCGTCGAGATGGCGGCGGCCCACATCGGCTATCCTACCAACGGCCTGCAAAAGAACAATTCAAAACAAGCGCAACGCGAATAGCGTTCGAATGAAAGAAAAATCGAATACACTAAAAGGGCCGATCGCGCTAACATTGTCGATCCGAATCCGCCCACGGAAAGCTCCGTGACGACGGTAATGACAAAGACGCGTTACACCGAACGCGACCTCCGGGTCATTAAGCGCCGAGGCATCCGATAGAACCGCATATTTCACCTTCGGCCGAATCACAAAGGGCACGACCACCGAACCCACCGCTCGAGGACGTTTGTGACCGATCTTCCAACCCGACCTCAGGCTCTCTAGAGCGTCCCGACGTTCTCAACATCTCGAACGGCTTCAACCAGCCGATTCGCATCCTTATTCGCCGCTCCTCGCAATTTGCAAGGATTTCGATTCAACAACCGGAGGAATGCCGAGATTCAACAAGGCGGTTCGAAAGGCCTCCGCTTCTCCTTGCGGCTAACCTCTCCGTGATTCGCTTCTTAGCAAGCTTTGTCGCTTAACTCAAATGCACGGCGGGCTCGAGACGGAAGGGTCGTCTGTACGTTGAAGAGCGTCGTCAACTAGATCGTTCCCCCGAGCCAAAACAGTGGGACGATCGTCAGGACCCAAAACCTCCTCCGATTCGGCCTCCGAAGCGATTCGACGCGGCAGCTGGCACTTCCAGATTCGAATCGGACCCTTCAAATCCTATCTGTCTAAAATTTTTGAAGTTGGACAAAATACGGCGACGAGAAAATCTTCCTTCCGGAATCAGGTATATTGTCCGCAAATTAAAAGGTCGCAGACGTAGGCTCAGAAGCAGCGTAACGTGGCCGCTCTTCCTCGCTTATAAAGACCGCGACGAAATAATTAAGAGCAATCTCGATGTCGGAAAGAACGGGCGTCGTTAGTTGAAGTTAGGACTTTTTCAACTCGTTCCTGCATAAGATAAGCCGTGAGATTCAAGAAAATAGGGTATGGCAGATACAAATGTACAATATGAAAAAGGGCATTGGCGACTGGTTCGCCTCACGTCTAGGAATAGGATCGACGCGATCCTCCCGCCGAATTCCCGTTACCACGACAACGACCATGACATCATCAACTCGCTTTTCAGCCGAAAGCATAGTGATCAACCGATGATCTGGTCCTTAGCTCGAGAAAGTAACGTCCGTCGCCAGAGGATCCGCCGAGCATAACTGATCTTAACGGCAGAATGCCAAGATTAATACCAAGGCGCCACGACCCCCATTATGATTCTAAAGAAATTTACATTGACCGAAGGATCAAATCCCAATGGCGAAGAAATTTCGGGTGAAGAGGAAAGCGAACTCCGCCTCTGCGATCGACAAAAGGGGTATGACAATCGAGTTTTCTTCCTCTCTCCATGTCGAGAGTGCGGTCACCACTAACGATAGGTGCACATCGTCAGAATGGAGAAATGGCGTCTAAAATCAACGACTCGACCGGAGAAAGAAGGTCTCTTAAATACTTCGCCATAATCTATTGATTATAAGAATACGTGACGAGTAAACAAATTACTTAAAAGCTTCAGAGTCGAGAAGAGGAAAACTTACAAAAATGAAGAATATCGCAGATGGAAGGATTGCAAGGATGAATCGAAGAGCGATCTAGCGTCATAGAACACGAATCCGGGATACCAAGCTTCAAGTCATAATGAATAGGCGTCACGGAGGACGGGAACAAGCGACGATTCAAGGGGAGTAATTAAACAATCGCGAAATAAGTCTAAAGCCCCAAGAACTTGGTTTGTAGTATTTGAAAATCGAGCCAAGCACCTCGTCCAAATGCCGTTGACAAGATACTTGGGGGCAATTGTGGGAGTATAATTAAAGACACGAAGTCTCGATACGCATGAGGAGCCGGTGTTAAACGGCTCCATTCTCGCTCGCTAAGATGCAGTATGACTCTCGGCCGAGTATATTGGAAAGAGCATGTCGATAAAATAAAAGAATGAATAAACAATTTAAAAGTAGACTCGCCCCGAGGTCAAGTGAATGGCTATAAATACAAGAGCTTCAGATTTATAAAGGTATGTAAGAATTACTTCTAGAGACTTAGCAAGCAAGCTTTCTTGAGAGGAACTAACTTGTCCGCTTGAGTGCTAATTCGGCACTCCGAACGGAGTTTGTATTTTTGCAGGTGACTAGCAGAGGCTCATTGGCGTCTTCCGGGATCTGAAGAGTATTTCCAAACCACATTCACCACAAATGTATTAATACAATGAATATGTAACTATAACAAAGGATCAAATGTAACCTAATATTATCACTCAGATATATGTTGCCTGAAAATGTAGTACAAATTTATCCGGAGAGTAATGTGTGAGGTATAAAGTCAACCTAGTATTGTGGATTATATTTAGGTCAAGTTTAACAAGTTGAAAAAAAAGTCAAAAAGTCAAAAATTATTTATAAAGTTAAAAAATTATCACTATTCATCAAAAGTAAAAAATTACGACTGCATAACTCCTAATCTTAATTTTTCCCTACATACTAATTTATACAATTTTTTTAATATACATTTTTTCATAAAAAGTCAAAAAGTTAACCCAAACCTCCATATTTTTTTCTCAACTTTTTTAGTCTAAAAAGACAAAAAGTGTACTTTATTTAGAACACCCCAAATAATCCTTTTTTTTTTTTTTTTTTTTTGAATAGTTTTATAATTATTAAACATTGTTATTTGACAAAATGTGAGAGATTCTAAACAAATAAATAGGTAAGTCAGATTCTCTGTAGCGCACACTGGGCCATAATTACTCACAATTAGTGGGGCGTTTGAGCTTTTTTTTTTTTTTTTTTTTAATTTTATTTTAACCCGCTAACTTTTTAACTTTGTCGGTGAAAAAGTCATACATTGATAAATAATTTGGTGATTTTTCAATTTTTTTTAGTCAAAGTCTAATTTTTTTTAAAAATTTTTTATTTACCAAACGATCTCTCATTACTCTGTAATGAAAATACCGGAGGGGAAAAAAGGTGACCAGGAAGAATAGTATTTTTTCTTCAAAAGTGAGCCATTGTCCGATTGAATTCAGTGGGCTTAATTTTTAATTTATAATCAATTACAAATATATAGTATTTTTGTACCTAACAAGTGCATGAATTTTCCTTACTATATAGTCTTTCCAATTGGGTTCAGCTTGTCTCAAGTTGAGATCAAGACTGGACCAGTCCAGTTCGGTTTATGGGGTCTATTTTTTGGGCCCGTTTTGATAATCCGAACCATTCAATGTGTAGAACTCGTCGAGTACTACATGTCTGTAAAAAATCACGTTGATCGGATATCGATAGTTATGTGATCAAATCAGTTTTGTATAAAAAAAATAGACGGTGAAAAAATTAACATTTGATAAAAAACTATTTTGTTCACATAGCTATCGATATTCGATCAACGTGATTTTTTACAAGCATATAGTACTTGACGAGTTCTACACATTGAACAGTTCGGATTATCAAAACGGGACCCGTAGTGGGCTCCCAAGGGCCCAACAGCACGGTCCAGTCCGATCTTGGACTGGACC
This sequence comes from Camellia lanceoleosa, assembly GCA_025200525.1. Taxonomy (NCBI): domain Eukaryota; kingdom Viridiplantae; phylum Streptophyta; class Magnoliopsida; order Ericales; family Theaceae; genus Camellia; species Camellia lanceoleosa. The sequence goes on along the minus strand of CM045771.1, from coordinate 136,940,962 downwards.
AAAGCCACTGCCTTTCAATAATATGAGGACAACAAAAGGTGATTGTCCCAGTCACAACCCTTTTCTCTTCATATCATGACATCTGGCATCCAGTTCAGACAACGTAGGTTGTCAAATAGGGGCAACGAAGAGTGATTAACAGCACCTGAGAGAAAACGACAGAAGAAGTACGAAGCAGACAAAGACAAATCACGAGCACCGTCATCTCGTCCGACGCCGTGTGACCTCCTCACATACTCGCACCTCCAGCGTCTGCGATCTCCAGTGATTTTGTCCGGCGATTCACCGATCGACGATCTACAAAGGTAGAGAATGAGCTGCAACCAATTATGTAACATGTTTCAAATATTTCCATTGTTATTCCTCTCAATTTTCCCCAATCTGTTTGCTGAAAATGGGTAAGAAATTAAGAAATAAAAGAGGTAACTCATCCAAAATCTCACTTAAAGAATTCCAATCTAGCTTGGTGAAAAAGAAATTGAGCCCTAATAGTTCAAATCAAGCCAATGATTAAAACCAGAATAATATAAATTATATGCAAAGGCAATTAGAACTTAAGTTTAAACATCATGATTTTGACATCGAAGAGAATTATTGTGATTCCCCTGAAGCTTACAATGCCATGGTAGATTCTAGTGTTTATTATGGCTATGAACAAGACCTGCAAAACAATTATTGAAACAATCTTCTGTATAAAATAAATAAGTTGAAACAAATCAAACAGATAAAAATAAATTACTTACAAAATCTATTTTATCGAAATGTAAAAGTACAAAAAGATTAAGTTGAGTGTGTGACACTCTATTCTTAAGACAGATTCGCCCATCTTCGATGATTACGAACTAATGGTGTCTATCTCCTAGGATATAATGATCCTTACAAATTGTGGTAGCACTCCAAACAACTTGTACGGCGAACAAAACCTGTGTTCGATACTCTCTGAATTTTTTTCCTAAAAATAATATGAAGAATAATGTAAGTAAAGTGCAAAATCGAGAAACATGATAATTTTCCTGGATGTTTTTGGATGGAAACAAATGCTGGAAATGGACTGTTTTTATAGGCAAATGACAAACCCGAACAGGTAAGTTATTTGAATTGAACAGGTGCAAATTCAAACTGGACAGATACAGTTTGAATTTCAAACAGATCTGGTGGTAGTTTCAACAAATAACTACACGGCAGTTTAAATCTGTCTGGGCAATGGACTAAACAAGGGACCGTTTGGACTGCAAAAAATTAATTTAATTTCATTTAGAAATTCAAATAATTTTCTCGCAAAAATTTGCAAATAAAATTAAAGTTAGAGCTGACCCAACCCATACCCGGTGCACGTTGGCAATGGCAAGACTTGTGTGGTGGTTTGAGCCAAGATTCAATTTGTCCACAACTCTTTCCTTCTACAAACTTAGGGTGCCCTTTGAGGCTCAATCCAAGTTGTACACCTAGAGCTTATATACTCACAAAAACTCACTTAAAGTTTCAACGTGGGACAAGCTTTACAATGAAACCCACATTTAATTCTTTAATTGTCCATTCCACGAACCCGAAAACGACGTCAAGTTCCCATTTACTCATAAATGGTTTTAACGAACCGTCTTCACCGTGTGACTTATTATACGGCAAGGAACACGTCACCTCTTAAACCCACTCCAAAAAATGTGTGGGACCCATTTTATTTTTGGCTCAAAGTTGGCCTAAAATAAGTCTATAAAAACCAAATTTCTAACAACAACTATACCTAAACCAATGGAGGATATTGAGACAGTAACAAAGGCCACAAATATTGTCACAACCCAACCCGCTCCTTATAGGTTTAGCATTATAACCGGCCAGTAATCCTTGGATTACCAAAGGCCTCTTGACAGATTAACATATATTTAGGGACTGCAGAAGCTAATATACAAAATATAAGTAATCCATTGAGCTGTGGAGACATACATGAGACATATAATTTAAAACTTTTATAGACTTACGAGTGATGTCAAAAGATACAATATTTACATATCACTCCTAGGAGTATAATGTCAGTCATCATGCCCAAGACTTAACAAAATATACCAAGTCTATTATGATTACAAAAACAGTCATAAAACTTGACTTTATCTGGAACCTCCTTGGGAGGTATAAAGGTTGGCTGACAAAAACTGAAACGTAGGGCGTCAACTTTGGGCCTGGTCACGCGCCTGCTCACCTACATACATAATATAAAATAGTGAGCGGAAGCCCAGTGAATAATAACGGAGTAAAAGGGTTTTAATGAATGAAGTCCATACAGATTCAGAAATCATAATTCAGATTCATAACAGATTCATATTCGTATTCTTGTTCAGATCATATACAGAAATCATAATTCATGTTTAATCATCCGTGGTACATCCATTAGCGCTAATAGAGCAGATACAGAACAAATGCAGATCATGTAGTGGTTATGAATAACCAATTCCATAAAGGAACCTCCAAATTCGGGTAACAGAGAATAAATCTACTGAGCCCTATGATGGAGCCTCTGGTATGGGTAATAGAGTGCAGACATATTAAGTTCCATAATGGAGTCTTCGATACCGAGTAACATCTAACAGCTATCACATGATGCTAAGGATGCTACGAATACATTGTTAGAAATTAGACAATCATTCATTGTACAAAACATATCATTTCAGAAAACAGATCTTAATTCATCATATAGAAAATAAATAAAGCTGAACATAGCTTTACTAAGTTATTACTCACTGTTAGCTTCTTTGAGGCCGATGCATTAATCAAACGATTTACGGCACATGACCTACATTAACACACAATAAATACACACCTGAAACATTTGTTTGAATTGTACATAACTTATTTCACTTATTCTTAGTGTGTTTTTACCCTTATCCTTATTATAGTGTCTTAATCATGACCTAGGAATATATAGAATGGAATGAGGATAAAAAAAAATGCATTGGAACATTTTTCAAAGTTTGCTGAAAACAGGGTCCACGCTCGAGCGTGGTTTCCCTCGCTTGAGTGGACATGCAAAAAGTGAGGGTTCGCTCAAGCGTATTGTAATCTTGACAAAAGTACTGGTTGCTAGTTTTTCACGCTCGACAGACGCTCATTCCACGCTCGAGTGTGAGACTTAGACCCTCACTGGAGCGTGACATTTGTCGCTCGAGTGTTCTATAAAGCATATGAACTTCTGGATACATGCATTTCATGCTCGAGCGAGCTTCTAGTTGCTTTCGAAAGACTCGAAGTGCTCGCTTTCGGCGTGAACTCCTACACTTGAGCGTGGATTCAAATTCTGGAATTTCCAAATTTGATCTCCAAGCTTCAACCTTCAACTAAACACTTCAAAACTTATCCTCTTGGGTCAAAATTCTAGAAAATACTTAGAAACTTACAAAATATCATGCTTTGAAGATCATTTCATGAAATCAATGCCCAAAAGCATGCCAATTGTTCAAAAATTCAACTTAAACTTTATGAAACATTCATAAACATAACATGCATGAATTTTCTTGACCTTGAGTTTCTCAAAACATGATCAAATGCCATAAAACAACATAAAACTTAATAATTTCTCAAAATCAAGGTGAATTCGAGACATGCATTAGAGGATTACTTGAAATTCAACTCAAAATGCAATAAAAAGTGCATGCATGCATGATATGACCCAAGTTCATCCACTCTAGCTCAAACCTTGCATTAATCAACTAAATTCTCTTGAATTCCTTCACTAATGTCTAGAATGCAAAGCTTAAGGACAAAATCCTCACCTAGAGTCTTCAATTCTTTGGGGTTTGATGATGATTTGAGTAATTCTCCAGTTTCCAAGCAATTTCCTACCAACTTCAAGGTATGATCTCAATTCTTGCCCTCTTTCTCTCTCCCATGTTTTTATCTCTTGGAGGCTCAAAGTTGATATGAAAAAGAGGCTCAAGTGAGGTGTATAAGCCTTATGCGGGCTTGAGTAGAAGTGTAATTAATTAAAGCCAAATAAATGGGCATTAAGTTAATCTAATTTAACTGTTCCAATTCGAATTTCAATTGAACCTACCATAAAATTTTAAAAATTCTAATTAACACGTAAATCAAGTCAATTTCTGAGTCGGATGCTGATAAGGCCTTCAATTCACAAACCGAAACTAAAACATGAATACATTTTTCTACGCTGAACAGATATAAACACAAAATAATGCAATGCATATGTTGTTAACTCAGGATTTCTTCTTAATTACTTATTAGGCACTCTTAAGCATAAGTTAAGATTAATTATGGGTCGGGGTTGTTACAAATATGCAAGACTACGATGAGACAAAAGGGCATGATTAAGTTCAGATGTCATGTGTAGAGGGCTTGGCGAGTGCTATGGACTCATCCGATCAGATTGAAGCAGAAATGGTCCAAAGCCATAGTTCCAATGTGTTGAGTAAGTCTTCTTCCCATAATGTTAATGTTATCTCTACAGAGTGATTTAAATCTGAGATTGCTAAGAAGAAAATAGTTAAAAGTCTCAAGAGATACTCGGTGGGTTATGAGAATGATCAACTTCAAATCCCATTGGAAATCTATAGAATTGGGTTTAAGCAATAGGAGCATGCTCTTGTGGGTTATTTTATTGATAGAAGATTGTCTTTCTTCCAATTGAAGACTTGGACTCATAAGTTGTGGAAGGAAAATCTTGAAGAGGTTGTAACCTTAGATAATGGCTACTTTGGATTCAAGATGAAAAATGAAGAAATTTTAAAGTCCATTTTTTATGAGGGGCCTTATTATATTGAGAGCAAATTGATTGTTATTAAGAAATGGCACCCCGGTGACCCTTACTAAAAATGTCTTCTCAAGTGTGCCGATATGGGTAAAATTTTTCAATATGCCGCTTGAACTGTGGATTGAGGAGGGATTGAGTTACATAGCAAGTTTTATCGGTAATCCATTGTACCTTAATGAATTTACCCAAAACTATAGCCGGTTAACATTTGGTAGAATTTGTATTAAGATAGAAGTTACTAAAGAGATTCCACCCTCCTTTGTTGTAAACTTAGGATATAAAGAACTGTTCAAAATCAAAGTAGAAGTTTCTTGGAAACCCCAAGTGTGTGGAGAATGCAAAATATTTGGTCATGTTACAAGTTTGTGTCCAAGTAAACTAATAACTCAAGCTCCTAGTAAACTCAAACAAAAGTGGAAGGCCAAAGAAATGGTCGAGATGAAAGAGGAAGGCAAGCCAAGTGAATGGGTTAAAATGAAAAAGAAAAAAGGCAAGGATATCGTTAAAGCTCCTATGGGTAACTTTGTTCCTACACCTCCTCCATCTTCATTGAATGCATTTGATATTCTCAATACTTGTGTAGCCAATGAGGAGGTTTCTTTTTGTGCGGATCTTAAGAGCATATTTAATGCGAATTGCTCCTCTTTGGAAGTGAATAACCCCTCAAAAGATATTCCGAATGAAGTGGCTTCAAAGGAAGAGAAAGAAATTGTCAGGGATGTGGGTAATATAAATGTGTTAGCCTCTAGACGATCTTCATGTTCCAAAGGAGCTTCGCAATCCTTTTCGGACAGAACTTTCATTGTTTCATGGACAAATCCATCTTCAAAAGTGGAAACCAAGAAAAAACTCATTGAAAAAATTGCTAATCTTAAACTTGCTCAAGAGGTTTGCCTCTCTATGAAGTCTAAGAAATCAAGTCGTAAGACTCCTAGTTGATTGTTGCTTGGCCTAGCTTTAGAGTATGTTATTGTTAGATTTTAATGTAGAAGCTAGGCTTGTATTTCCCTCCTCAAAGGGTGTTTTTGGTATTTGGTATAATGAGTCTCATTGTAATATATATTTTTTGGTATGAACAATTTAGGGTAAACTACCAATAGATCCTAATAGTTTAACTTAATTCCTATCAAGTTCTATTGAAAATAAATCTTGGTAAAATTATCGCTAAAAATAAAATTTTTGTGACAATTTTTTATATATGTTGCTAAAAATTGACAATTAGTGACTTTTTTTGTCATAATTTTTATAAATTGTTACTAAAACTTACAATTAGTAACATCTTTTTATGATAAATTTTTCACATAGAACCTATTAGATAATAAGTTCACTTATTAAAATCTACAAACCAAAAAAATCATGACGTCTAGTATTGTAAATGAGGTAGCATTGGGCTCTATAGGAAGTCTCACATGCTATATAGCCACAAAAGCAGTGAAGTATATATTATATGTACATGTAATATTCACTACTATCACGGTCACATTTTCTTTAAAAAAAAAAAAAAAAAACCTTACAAGAGTGTTTGGATATGATTTCATCATAAATATTTCGTAATTTATATTCAAAATCAATTTATATTATTTTGTTTGATGATAAATTATATTATTATGAGTATCAAACTATTTATATTTTTTTTTATAAATAAATTAATGTATATTGTAACATTAATAACATTGAATTAACCAAGGGACTTTTCTTAAGTGTGCAACTCTTGAGGATTGCACACCATGTGTCACTTACACAAAAAGTGTAAGTGAAAGGTGAAAACAAAAGCAGGACTGCAAATAGAAAAGACGTAAGTGTAAGGCGTAAGTTGCACACATAACAGTACCCTTAACCAAGTCATATTGGGTTGGACATCATCTCCACTATTATAAAGGAAGGTTTGAGATGGTGTTTATATCTCATTTTTTTAGTTTTTTTCAAAATACCATTATATCAGTTATATAAACAATTATACCTTAAATTCAATTTTTTTTTTTCAAATATCTCGATTTTTTTAAATTTATTTCAATTTTTAAATTATGAATTTAAACATATAATTTATAATTTTATTTTGAGTTTTTAAAATGATCATATGTTCATGAATTGCGCACGCCATGAGTTTTAATACATATAAAGCAAATAACTTTCTTGACATAAATGTCACGACTTTTTAATTTATTCAAAATATTATTACTTAATTACTATCTCTCATAACTGACCAAAATTCATATTCAAATCAAAAATTATATTTTAACAGAAGGAACACACTAATGGCCCTGTTTGGTAGAGCTGTGGAAAAGTGCTTATAGTTTATGCCTAAACAGCTTATAACTTATAACTTTCAGTTTAAGCTGATTTCCAGCTTATTTTTAAAGCATCTCCTGCCCCACTCAAAGAATAAGCTGATTTCTGATTTCTAAAAAACTATAAGCTATAAGCTAGAAACTATAAGCTAAACCAAACATATCAAAATAGCTTAAATTAAGCTGAAAGCTGAAATAAGCTGTAATTAGGCTCTGCCAAACAGGCACAATATGGGGTGATTTAAGAAGTTGATTAGAAATTAATTTTTTGATTTTTAAAAATTTTTTTAGTTTTTTTATGTGATGTGATGTGATGTAATTATTCGGGATAAACTAAAAAATTCAAAATTCAAAAAATTACTAAAAAATTAAAATTCTATATTATTCAAGGGTAACTTGTGGGAGAAGCCACTAGGGTAAAATTATTATTTGTTCCTTTGAGGGGTGTTTTGGAAAGTTGGTAAAAAGTTAACTTTTAATTTTTTACCAAACTTTTTGAGTTGTTTGGAAGTGTTTTGGGAAGTTAAATAAAAATTTACTTTTTTTATTTTTGGTTTAATATTTTTTAAAAGTGTCATATCATTTCAAAATGACCAAAATATCCTTACTTTTTGATTTTTGAATTAATTAATTAAAATATTCCAGAGGGTAGTTTGGTAAATTTAGGTGTTGCTTTTTTGGGTCTTCCCAAATGGTGGTTCAGCTTTTTTGGCACTTCCAGCGTTAAGCCAAATGCATCAAGAACACTGCGTTTTTGATAGGTTCTTAAAACGGCACTGAATTCACCTATCTAAAAATTAAAAAAATAAAAGTCAAAGAGTCAAAAAGATAAAGAATAATGTTTGGGACCCCCTTTTGGGGGTCACCTCCTCACCCCCCCTTTGCCACGTGGCGGGGGGTGATTGGAGGAGCAGGAAAAAAAAGAAAAAGAAAAAGAAAAAGTAACCAATGAGAGAGAGAGGGGGTCAAAGGGAGTGGGGGGAAAAAGGGGGATGAATCATTGTTGAAAGATAAAATGGTCATTTTGATTTTACTACAATATTTTATTATATATCTTTTCGTAAAAGGTTCAAAAATTATTCCAAACATATTATATTTTTTATCTACAAAATTAAAAAATTACACTTATATAACACATCTAAATAATTACCAAAATAGATTAAAAATTGATTTTTGATTTTTTTTTTTTTTTAATTTGGTCCAAATGAATATATGTGTATGTCGGCCGAAAATTTAGTGTCCAAAAGTGACTTCTGGGTTCGAATAGAAACAGGGATTGGTCCCAATTCATGAATTGATAGATCCAAATCTAAATCCACTTTTAGCATGGCATCAAACAACCCATGAATTAATTGTAGGGTCAATTAAAAGCTTAATGTTGTTACTCGCCACTCCCACCAAAGCAAACATTATTTGAAAAAATTTCAACATGACCACACAAGTGATCTTTGGTGTCATTATTAATCATTGATCACATAATTAACTAAAAAGTTTACATATAACTTAAATTGAAAACTATTTATACACTGCCGTCTTTAATTTTAATTTCAATTTTTATGTTCTTATGCACTTTTAACTGTAAAATCAAGCAAAGAATTTTAAAACATGATAATTTAGAAATAAAATTCTAGACTTATTTGTAATTGTGAATGAATTGAAATTATAAATAAATAAATAAAAAATTAGCAATAAAAATTTTTGTGGCCTTCACAATACATACCAATAGGGATTGTTGGGCTATCGTTTTGTATAACCCATCACCAATAAAAATAAAACAATTGTATATTGTTCGTTACACATACTTTCATTTCGGTGTATAAATATTTTAAATTTCTTAATATGGGTCTCAAAAGCACTAAAGGTGGGTACCGGCTTGATGGTTTGCTCAACCCAAATCATATTTTTAAGGGTTTGAGATTGATAATTAAATCCATAAGGCCGAGCTAGATTTATTTTTAAGTTATTTTATTAAATGAGTTGGCTTGAAAATAGTCCTTTAGACTAACCTGATTATTAATCTAATTTTTTTTTATAGATTATATTTAATATAAACCTTTATACACAATTTTGTTTAGTTCTATTTTTGTTTAAAGTAAATAAAATATACTTGAGATGAGAACACATCCATCAATTTTTGAACTTAAAATATATGGTATAATTAAGTTTTAGAAAGAGAGGTAATTCAACCGGTTCATAGGCTGAGTAGTAGAGTAAACTGTTTAAATAATATTATGATTGTTTAGTGGTATCAGGGGGGGGTGGTGTGGTATGGGGTTGAATCCACCGAGCTTCACTTCTCGCTCCCTTTCTCCATAGCGTTGTTGGGTTAGTGTTATCACTGCGCTCAGCCTATGATACCGAAGACGCGGCCGAACGGCTTACGTGGTGCGGTGTGGGGCTACTGCATATCTTTGTAGAGGGGTGCTAGGCACACTACCTGGCGGATATGTGGAGGTAACCTATCTGCATATCCATTTTTTTGAATCTAAAAAAAAAGATTGTTTAGTTCTCACAAAAAAAAATTAAAAAATTTGCCCATTTAAACACATGGAAATAAAAAATGCCCCTACATGAAAATATTGCAAAAGCTCACCAAAAGAGGGTCATGATTGTTATATGCTTTGCAACCAAAAGTTATTGGTGGTCCTGAAACATTGTTAGACCATCTCCAACGGTGTATCAGAATTGATATCAAATTTAAATTTTGATGAAAAAGGCACTGTTCATTACTCCAACGGTTCATCAGAATTGATATCAAATTGACAATTCATCAAACAATTCATCAAATCGACGGCAGAATACTGAATTCACCAAAACACTGTTACGGACCGTTGGAGAGTACTTTCGATCAACCAGCGGTTGCGGTCGACCAACCAACCGGTTGTCCCGGAAAAGGTTAAGATAGTTCAGAAAAAGGTTCAAACAATTTGAAAAAAATAAAAAATAAAAAATAAAAAAAATCCTCCTAACCGGTCGACCGACCAACTATTGTCCCTAAAAGGTTCAGGTTCAAAAAAGGTGCAAAAATTTTAAAAAAAAAAAAATCCTCCTAATCGTAGCACGGCCGAATTCCCGGTTGTCCCGAAGCACATTTCATGAATTTGGTGCACGGTTGGAGTGAGACCATCTCCAACGGTGTATCAGAATTGATATCAAATTTAAATTTTGATGAAAAAGGCACTGTTCATTGCTCCAACGGTTCATCAGAATTGATATCAAATCGACAATTCATCAAACAATTCATCAAATCGACGACAGAATACTGAATTCACCAAAACACTGTTACGGACCGTTGGAGGGAGTACTCGGTCGACCAACCGGTTGTCCCGGAAAAGGTTCAGACAGTTCAGAAAAAGGTTCAAACAATTTGAAAAAAAAAAAAAAAAATCCTCCTAACTACGATCGTCGGCCGGTCAACCTGTTGTCGGGAAAAGGTTGAACAGTTCAAAAAAGGTGCAAACAATTTGAAAAAAAAAAAAAAATCCTCCTAACTTAGGTCGACCAATTACGACCACCGGAAGCACATTTCATGAATTTGGTGCATGGTTGGAGTGAGTAGTATCAAATTTGGTGAAATGGGTCTTTTTTTACTCAGATTTGGTGAAAAATCTGAGTCACCGTTGGAGATGCTCTGAGTAGTATCAAATTTGGTGAAATGAGTCTTTTTTGACTCAGATTTAGTGAAAAATCTGAGTCACTGTTGGAGATACTCTTAGGTAATGCCATAAAAGTATTCAGTGCGTTTGGTTTGAGTTTTTTGAATTAAATTTTTTAAAAATTGACTTTTTTAATTTATATATTTTTTTGTTTTTAGTGAATATTTTTTAAATTTTAAACATTTTTTTTTACTTTTTTAAATGTACCTTACTTAGATGTATCTAAAAAGTAAAAAATTTGTGAAAAAATATTTTAAAAAATTAATAAATACATAAAAATATAAAAAATGTATTGAATTCTTGTATTTTTTTTTAATTTTTGGTATTTAGTGAATTTTTAAAAAATTTTTTTTTTATAATTTTTTTATTTTTTAAGTGTATTTATGTTAGGTGTGTCTAAAAAGTAAAAAAAATTACTTAAAATATTAAAAAAATTCAATAAAAACAAAAAAAATATGAAAAATAAGAAAGTAAAATTTTTTGAAAAGTAAAAACAAGCAAGGTGATATGATTGATAAAAGATGTGAGACTCACAATTTTATATTAGATGATTAATAAATAAAAAATGACATGATATATTGTAATTGGTGACGCCCCAAGAACACCAAATAATTTATCCTTTGCAACAGCTAGTAATGAGTGAAGCCATGTGAAATGTGAGACGGGATTTTTGTTTTCATCCCTCTCTTACAATTAGGTCCCTCTAAATATAGACTCTATAATAAATATAAAATTCAAATGGACCAAACTCGTCATTCTTGGCAATCCCACTATGTCACATAGTGGCAATACTGTTATTACCTGACTCCCTCAGGGGCTTTCTTGGAGGTTGGCATGCATAAAAGCCCCATGTACGCACCCTCTTTTCACTCAAAACGCAGACTCTTATCTCTGTGTCTGAAAAACGAAAGTTTCAAAATTCAAAAATGAGAGCTCTCATTGTACTGGTGGTGCTAATGTGCGCCACTTGCCGAGTCGCCTTCTGCTTCGTCGATGGTGAGCTTTTTAACCAGATCTTCTTCATTCTCAGTGGCCTATTCCTTGTTTTTGCTTTCATCTTCTTCGTCCCTTGATTTGGGGTTTCTTCTGACTCCAACTGTACAAATTTACACAAACTTCTCATCTTTGTTTTAACCATTATGATTGGGTAAATATTAACAAATGTCTTTGAGAATTGTTTAATAGGCCATTGCGTTTTGTATCAATGAAAAGTATCAAGTTTTATGTTTAATAGATAAATTTTTTGAAAATGGTAAAAATATTTTAAAAAATGTTTTGAAATCAATGAAAAGTATTTTTATATCAATCATTTTTTTTTTTTTTTTAAATTTTGAATCAGATAATTAGATACAACATTGGGTGAGAGTGAAACTCATTTGGAAATAGAAATAGGAGAGATGTGTGAAATTACGTAAAATATATGTGTATTTTATTTATTTTTTTTCTTTCTTCTTTTAAGTCTTTTATCAAAAAGTTTTGATTTGTAGCATTAAATTGGGGCCCCTAATTTCCATATAAGGCAAAAAAAAAAATAAAAATAAAAATAAAACAGTTACCCAGAATGAAAATTAGGGGCATTAATGCCTCCAATTTAGTGCCACAAAACATTTTTCTTTATCAAATTCTCCAATTAAACACACCGTAAAAATGGGTCCATTGTTTGATATGATTACATGACCAAAATACTCTGGTTGTGTGGTCTAATTTTTTTATTGTGATATTTTTGATTTGAAAATAGGTTATTTTAATTTTAAATTTTAAAAATCATATCAAATTATTATCTCTTTTTTTTTATTGTTATTTATTTTATGCACGTCTTTTATAAAAGAAATTTTTTTAAAAAAATTAAAATAATCAATTTCTAAATCAAAATGTTTTGCCTAAAAAAAAAAAAAAAGTGTAAGCATGACGTGTTTTAAGATATTTTGAAAATTATTGGCTTCTTTATTCTTCATTTTTTCCTTATAAATGAGACTAGAGGGTAAGCCTAGGCATGCATGATCAGATACTTTCCATTGGATATCTATCAATCATTAATCTACATCCACCATTCATTGTAAAGAATTTTAGAAAGAATTTAAGCCATGTGTATTATTTAATTGTTTCCCACCCATCACCAAAAGACATTTATAATTTCTTTTACAAAATACTAATATAAAATAAATCAATCAATATATATATATATATATATATTCCATCTATTTAAACTTATCTCAAAAGTGCCCAATAACTTCTAGCACCCAATAATTTTGAGTAGGGTCCAGTCACATGGTGGTAAGTTGTCCTTATGCCTCACGTATGGTTTTTATTTCTTTTCATATAAGTTGTTATTATTATTATTTACATTTGAGAATTGCTATCTTGCACATTCTTACCTCTTTTAGGAAATTGATTATTTTAATAGGTTAAATTTTTTATATTTGAAAAAAAAGTTGAATTTTTTTATAATTGGATATGATGTTTATGAATGAAAAAATAAAATAGTTGTGAGTTTTAATGTGACATTTTCTTTTATTAACTATTTTAGCCTATTTTATATTTTTGTGAATTTTAATCCCAAAAAAAAAAAAAAAATTCCAAATTTGACTTCCCAAACACTTTTTATGCTGAAATCTGAAAATTTGAACTTATTATAATAATTTAGCAGAAATGATAACTATTTAGAAAGAAAAAAAAAATTTGTGGTCAAAATTTGAATTTATAAAATAAATTTAATTATAAATAATTTTTGAAGTAAGTAGCACCGCTACTAAAGACGAGAAGTGAAAATTTGGGGTTCTTTTTCTTCATCAATTTCTATTTATAACTTTCATTTCCGTTCTACTTGTATTGAATCGAATCGGAATACGACACAACCTCTGATATGAAATAAGACTTGCACATTTAGAATTGTGTCAGATTCATATATTTAAATTTTCTGAAATGAAAGTGGTAACCCTCAAATTCTAAATTAAATTACCTTTAAAATATGCAGGATTATTGCCAAATGGAAACTTTGAGCTTGCCCCAAATCCATCTGACCTGAATGGAACAGTAGTCCTCAAGCACACCGCCATCCCAGAATGGGAAACCTCCGGCTTCGTTGAGTACATAAAAGCCGGCCAAAAGCAAGGTGACATGCTGCTGGTGGTGCCGGAGGGAGCCGCAGCGGTCCGGCTCGGCAACGAGGCCTCTATCAAGCAGAGGATGCCGGTCACCAAGGGAATGTACTATTCCCTGACGTTCAGCGCCGCCAGGACTTGTGCCCAGGAGGAGACGCTGAACGTGTCGGTGGCACCGGATTTTGGAGTCTTGCCAATGCAAACATTGTATAGCAGCAATGGGTGGGACTCGTACGCGTGGGCGTTTCAGGCAGAGGTGCCGGTGGCAGAGATTGTTATTCATAACCCTGGGGTGTCGGAGGACCCAGCTTGTGGACCTCTTATTGATTCAATTGCAATCAGAGCTCTCTATCCTCCCAGATTAACCAAGTGTGAGTTACTCTTTTCAATCTCATCTTTCAATCATTAATTTGTTTTCCAGAGTTTTAATTTTACTCTATGCATATGTATGACTAAGGTGTGCACATGATTGGTCGATTTTAGTTGATTGAATATTTTGACAGTTCCAAATTAATTGACTTGACAAAAAAAAGTGATGAAAAGGGTGTACCCCATGTGATTAATGGTAGAGAGATGAAAAATGCTTGGGAGCACTAATTAGTGCTCCCACTAATTAGGTGGCAGTGGGTCCCGCCAGAAATGATGTGATGTTTTGGTCTTGAAGTTGTATTTTTTATTTTATTTTTTTAATGTATTAGTGCTATTAGTGGTGATATTTTTAATGGGATAAATCATTGTTTGTAGAGAGATTGTGTGTGCAATTGTACGATAAAGTTTTAACTCACAAACTAATTGACTCAACAATTTTTATCATCTAAGTTGTCCAATTCGACTCGATTTACCTCTTCAAACTGCATGAGTTGATTTGATGAGACTGAAGATTTTTGTACACCACATAGATGACAGAGTGATCAATAATACACAGATCTACAGCCCATATGGACCACATCTTTATGGGGTTTTCGTCATTCACCTCTTTGGAGGTGTTGTTAGGTTGATAGTTACTACCACTACCCAATCTGGATAAATGTTCATTATTATCATTTGCATAACCATGTAGAAGATGATCTTTTTTTAGGGGCATTTTTTTAGGTCACTTGCCTCTCCTACTACCTCTGGGTAGGTAGCACATTCTTCACCTTAGTTATATAGATGTATTGTTTTAGACTATATAGTTTGTGCTCATCTAACATTACTTCAACACACATGTAATTGGGCATTTACAATCCTTCATTATATTTAAATTTAATGGAAAAAAAAAAAGAGGCCTAAAATAAAATTCAATTATTTTTTAAGAACGAACTAAAATTTTCATCAAATTTTTAACTATCGTATTTTTATTTAAATTTGATTATTATTTTTAACTACTCCTTTACTTATATGGAGAGTAATTTAATGTACAAATTAAGAAGTTTCCCGGAGCTCGATCTCAGGTTGTTGGGCTGGCTAACCCCAGTACAATTGTTCAAGGGGGCCCAAATTTGACGACCATGTTACATTGTTTCTATTGACCCACATAAAAGAGTCTCTCTCATCCAGCTTCAATTCACCTGGATTGATATGCTTTTTCATTATTATTTGTAGTCCTATTGAATACAGTAGACTCCACATTGATTCTTTCATTTCATTCTAATTATCCAAACACAGTTGCATTTATAATCATCTTGTGAAATTTCACTTATTTTTGTACATGACTGAACCATAAATTTGAACTAACATATGCAGTGAACATACTGAAAAATGGGGGTTTTGAAGAAGGACCATACATATTCCCCAACACATCTTGGGGAGTCCTAATCCCCCCAAACATAGAGGATGATCACTCTCCCCTTCCCGGTTGGATGGTCGAATCCCTCAAAGCTGTCAAGTACCTCGATTCTGACCACTTCTCTGTCCCCCAGGGAAAGCGTGCCATTGAGCTCGTGGCAGGAAAAGAAAGTGCCATTGCTCAAGTGGCCCGGACCATCCCTGGCAAGACCTATGATCTCTTCTTTGCGGTGGGTGATGCTAGCAACTCTTGTGAAGGGTCCATGATTGTTGAGGCTTTTGCCGGTAGAGACACCATTAAGGTACCCTATGAGTCCAAGGGCAAAGGAGGGTACAAGCGCGCTGTGCTTAGGTTCGTGGCCACTACAACACGGACACGTGTCATGTTTTACAGTACATTCTATACGATGAGAAGTGACGACTTCTCTTCTCTCTGTGGCCCTGTAGTTGATGATGTGAAGCTGTTGAGCCTTCGTATGCCACGAAGAATGTGAAATTCATATTACTTAAAATTTGGGTGTTCTGAATCGTCAATTATACTAAGAATTATGAATTTCTACATATTTTTGTTGTAAGGTGAAGCATGAGTTTGTTGTAACTTTATTTAAAAAAAAAAAACTTCACGTTAGCATATTTTAGTAATGAAGATATTTTTTATTACTAATGGCTTGATGGTATTTATATATTTTTGTGGTAGTGAGATTTTATTTGGGTGATTTTGTATTTCAGCTGAATAAATGAGAGAAATCAAAATTACTCAAGATTAGGCTATGTGATCTTAATGAGATTACTTTGTGGCAATTACTTGGAACTTGGAAGTGAATTTTGAACCTTGTGTTTCAGAATTTACAAATTAATTAAAGGTTTCATTATTTAATTTTGAAAATAAGTTTTGAGATCAATGAAAAGTGCTTGTTTTTTTTTTCTTCTTTCATATTCATGTGTTTTGTGTGTTTCATATACACTTGTTAATAAGATACTACTTATAATCACTCAAAATTTGGGCAAAACATATTAATAAAATATTTGTGAAACTTTTATTTACAATAAAAAATTGCTTCGGATCCCGGTGTGACCCGTGGTTGGGCCAAAATTCTATTCTTTTTTTTTAAGTTTTATTCCGTCTGAGGCGCCACGGCCATTGGGCGCAACCCCATTGGAGTTATTGTTTACAATAAGGTCTAAAAGGAGGTAATACTTTTTTTTTTTTTTTTTGGTGAATATAAAAGGAGGAAATACACGAATAGTGTTCTTCAACTTTTTATAAAAAGGGTGATTTTTAAGACTCAAAATTCATTTAACAACTAAAAATAAAGAGTTTCTTATTGATAAATTTCATTTAGAGATGTTCTAATCCAATAAGTTCATGAAGGAAATTTATAACCTAATTAGTCCTATATGTTTGTGCTTTTATTTCATGAAATCCTTTTTTCCTAATTTTATATTTTTTTTGGACTATTATATCTTTATATATTATGTTGATACATAATATACACAAAAAAGGAAATACATGTTTCTGTTTTGTTCGTCAACGTTATTCACGTTGATGATTTTGATTCAGTTAATCAATATCGATCGTTTATGGTAGGGTTTCATTGTGGTAGGGTTTTAGTACAGTGGAGAGAAGACGACGACGGGTTTCTGTGCTGTGGGAAAAGACGAAGATGACGGGTTCCTGTCCATAGGTGTGTTCATTTTCGTAGTTTGGTGTTTGTGTGTGCTTTGGTTTGTTACGTAATTGTTGGAGATCAGTTGTTAATCGGAGGTGGAGAACAATTACAGAATTTCTTTCTCAAGGTTAATATCATTTTGTTTATGAATGCATGTTCATTTATGTGAAGGATTGCATACTCTGTTTTTTATTCATGTACATTTTGTAGAATACATGGGTAATGTAAGTCTATGTTTGATGAATGAGGTTATGATTTTTTTACTAGTAATGCATGTATATTTTTGTTATTTGAGTTTCAGATATTTGATAGAGATGCATATACAATTGTTTGAACAAATTGATTGCGGTGGATCATTGGTGGAGGGTTGTTTTTGGTTGATTGGTTTATTTTTTCTTGTTGTTTTGTGATTGTGTTCATACTGTTTTTGTTGTATTTGGTGTGTCATCTTTGTTTGGTTAGATATTTCAAATTATGTGAACAATGTAAATGTTCACATATCATTGGTTATAATATGGTTGTTCACTTTCTTATTTTTGTATTTTTGTAGCAGATGGATACCTTTATGTTGTTAGTGTGCTCATATGGGTGTAGTACTACTATAATAAATGTTGTGCAAGGATTGTCTTATTCACGTTTCGTGGAGTGTGTGTGAAAAATGGAGCAAATTATCTATTAATTGTGTTTCATTATTCTATCAGCTACCTAGGATTAATAGGTGTAATTTGGACAATGATGATGAGCTTCAAAGTATGCTCTTGCTTGCCAAATCAATGGGTGTTCAATATGTAGAGGTTGTTGACTTGAAAAGTGAAGTTGGTGAGTCTAGTAGCTCTAGGTTGCTGCATGTGGGAAGATAAGGATATGAGTGATGATTTTTTATTTTTGGAGAGATAGAAATTTGTTAAATTTCTAGTTCTGTTGCTGCAATTGTTTTTGATTTTTTGTTAATCTCATCATATCATTAATCAATGCTAACATTCACATTATCTATAATGGAAATTTGTCATTTGTTTTTATCAATCAGTGTGACATCCATATAATATTGAATAGTGTATATATTTTCATTGTGTTAATTACCACTATGCAAAATGTTAAAGTTCACATCAGACCAGTGTATTTATAGCGATCCTGGGTTTTTCCCTTGTGTACAATGATCCGGACTTGTTTCCGTGGATGTTAGTAGTTGCTTATGTCTTGTTTGCATCCTTCTGTACCTTGTATTTGAGTTATAAGATGTGTTAGGCAGGTTTGTTACAGGTTGGTTGAACTTAGAAACCAAAAGTAGTTGCCCAGATTTTTGCCTTCACGCTCGAGTGGAGGTTTTGACGCTCGAGCGGGCCCTTCGTTGTTGCTTCTCGGCTCGAGCGGGTGTTTTGATGCTCGAGCGTGATTTTCCATCTCCCAGTATTTCTTCTGTAGTGTTGGACGCTCGAGCGTGAGTTTGTGTGTGACGCTCGAGCGGGGAGTTTTACGCTCGAGTGGGGACCTAGTTCAGCATAAAGTTCTGGGAGTGTGTATCCGCCGCTCGAGCGGGAGTTTTGACGCTCGAGCGGGAGTCTGTGAGTGACGCTCGAGCGAGGCTTTCCACGCTCGAGCAAGGCGATTTTTATATCAACTTCAGGGTTCCATTTTTGAATCACTTTTTGGTTTCTTTTCTCTCTCTTACTTTTCCAAAGAAGCCATTGGAGAGCACTTCACTCTAAAACCTAACTTCTCTCTTAGGATTGATCTAGCTAGAGTGTTTTCCCAACCTTTGGCCTTTACAAAAAAGTTGTTGATCGTCGAGAACTATCTTTTGATCCAAGAATCTTGGGATTTGGAGTACTTTGGGTTTTTGCCATCTTCTCCATTTGAGTTCTTCACTTCGAGGTAGGGATACCCTACTCTATATTATAGGTTTTGTCATAAGTTTTAGTCATTTTGATTTGTTGGTGTTATTTGGTAATATTTGGGAAAAACTAGGGTTGATTTATAATTTGAGAAAAAAGGGGTTTTTCATATATTGAATATCATATGTTTGTAAGTCATGAAAAATGACATTTATAGTGTCAAATTGAGAAAATTGGACCTTATAGTCGATTATTGATGAAAGGGGGAAAAATGCCCTAATTGTTATAATAAATTAATTGGTATAATTAATTTGGGAAAAATATGGGATTTAGTTGAAATCCATAAAATTGGAAAATTATTGATTAAATGGTGTAGTTGGATAATTTAATCACTCATCTATGAAAATGTTGAAATTATGTCTGTTGATACATTTATTTTGGGTTTAGAAATAACTATTTTGGGTTATCGGTGGAGGATAATTGTGAGTGTTGTAGACATTGCATGTTGATTAAGGAAAACTGAAACTAATCACAGTGAATAAGTCATTGAATATGACGGTTGAATTAATACAGCAAATATGTGTATTGATTGAATATGGTCTATGTCGTGTGTTAAATACATTGAATATGCATATTGTTTGGGAGAAGATAGGGGATGTACTCCATGGTTTGAGGGAAGATAGGGAATGGACTCTCAAACCAGTTTGGGAGAAGAAAGGGGATGGACTCCATTAGTACAGCAAATATGTGTACTTATTGATTTATGGAAGTGTTTTAGTACAGCAAATATGTGTACTTATTGATTTATAGAAGTTCATTAATATGAGCCTTAGTCTCATTTGAATTGTTGTTATTGGCAGTAATGTTGATGTGAGAAGTAGTCTCATTTTATAGTTTGGTCAGGTTCTGAGCCATGTTTGTATAATTGGAAAGTTGATTAATAACGTAAAGTGAAACATGTCATGGACATTATCGTCATGAAACTGTATAGTGATATCATGGATTTAATAGTGTAAACCATCTATCGAATGCTATGCTTTAGTCAATTCTTATATTTGGTTTAGTATATTTCTGCTGGGCTGTGGCTCACCCTATACGGGAATATCATTTTCAGGTCCAGGTGATATGCTACCTCCAAGGACTTAGCTTAGATGGATTTGGATTTGGATTTGAAGACTTGTTTTAGTTAGTTGTTATTTGATATTACATGTAAACTCAAGCCAAGGGCTTAATTTGTAGTTGAGTTAATACTCACATTTTGTGTCCAAGTGTTGGCTTGGAAAGCTGTAAGCCCGTAGGACATTTATTTTCGATGTTACATGTAATGTCTTTCAATAAGAATACTCTGATGAATGGAATAATGTTTTGTTTTCTTATATCAATGCATGTTCATATTGTGTATATTGTAGGTTTATTTTGAGGGCGTTACAACTTGGTATCAGAGCGTACCGAGTTTGAATACTTTGGGTACGTGGGAAGTGATTAGTATCACAATGGGTTTGTCTTGCTTGTTAGAGACTTATGTAGGATAGTATGTGTTTATTTGATAACATGCTTATATGACTATTTAGGTATGGGATTTAATTTCTAGGATGTTGATTGGATCCTTGAGTTTTTATGAGTCTTATTGGAAAAGCACTTGATCAATGCTGTTTCCAACCGGAACTCTAGCAACGTCTTGGGACTGTCATTATCCAGGAATGAAATTCGTAGGTGCTTATGTGATTATGTGCTTACGTGGAGTGAATTACTGTTGTCCAATGTATTAGGACGTGAGTGTTATAGCTTTGGCACATTTATTAATGTGCAAATGTATTAATCGTCTTTGTTACCTTTATTAGGATGTCAGGACGAGGACGAGGACGTGATAGGCGTGGTAGGCAGGAGATGCCCATACCGGATGAGATTCCGGAGCAGCAGGAAGGTGTTGGTCAGGGCAATGTGGCTGAGCCAGCAGGTCAGCAGGCTATGGGTGCCTTAGCCCGCGAGATAGCAGGGGCATTCAGGGAGTTCGTGGGCATTCTCAGGGCTGAGAATCAAGCCCAGGTTCATGCTGCAGATGCAGGGCTTGCATTTCTGAAGAGAGAGTTCTTCTGGTCTAACCCGAACGAGTTTTTGGGTGATCCAAAAGAGCCGCTTAAGGCAGATGAATGGCTCGAACAGACAACGAAGACGTTTGAGATACTTGGCATCGAAGACGGGGTGTTAAAAGTGACCTTGGCATCTTTCCAGCTTCAGGGGGATGCGGGTTAGTGGTGGAAGTTCACGAAGAGCCGTATAGGAGGGACTTGGGAAGCTTTTGTAGATACTTTCCAGGAGAAGTTCCTGTCTCCAACTGTTAAGGAGAGGTTGAGGGAGCAGTTCTGTCAGCTTAAGTAGCTGAGTTCTTCAGTGGCCGAGTTTGAGGCCGCATTTACTAGCTTGTCCAGGTTTGTACCTGAGTTGGTGGCGTCTGAGGAACGCCGTTGCCTTGAGTTTGAGAAGAAGTTGAGGCATGGCCTCAAGATGAGAGTTGGGGGTTCTATGATCTGAGAGTATGGGCGTCTGGTGGATACTGCAGCCCACATGGAGATCATGATGCAGGAGGAGGAGGAGAGGTAGAGGGGTTCCAAGAGGAATCAGGATGGCCAGAGTGATGGCAGGAGACAGAGAGGTTTTAACCCTCAGCAGTCTCAGGGTAGCTTTACTAGATCGACTTTTCCAGTGTCGAGTGCAGGTCCTGGGAAAGGCAGCCAAGGAGACATTACCTGTTTCAAGTGTGGTCAGCTGGGCCACAAGTCTCCAGCTTGCCCGCAGAAGGGAGGAGGACAGAGAGCAGTATCATCTTCGGCTCGACCTCAGAGCCAGAGTTAGAGTAGAGGCCAGCCGCTCTCATGTTATCAGTGTGGTCAGGTAGGGCACCTGAAGAGGTTTGCCCCACAGTTGAGTGGCACATCTG
Source organism: Camellia lanceoleosa (assembly GCA_025200525.1). Classification (NCBI taxonomy): domain Eukaryota; kingdom Viridiplantae; phylum Streptophyta; class Magnoliopsida; order Ericales; family Theaceae; genus Camellia; species Camellia lanceoleosa. The sequence continues at coordinate 136,918,954 of CM045771.1, read as the reverse complement.
GTGCATCTGGTTTGAAGGCACTTCGAGTCATCACCAGCTGGTCGATTCAGCCTCGAGGGCCAATCAAGGGCTTCATCGTCGATGCAATCGGCGATCTTATGCTCCTAGGGGAGAGCAGGTAGATTAAAGACCGTCTGGGCGCGTGTATGCTGTTACCGCGCAGGATCTTGTACCGGCTCCAGCTGTTGTGAGAGGTACCTTTTTATTTTGCAACTCGGTTGCTAATGTATTGATTGATACGGGGGCATCCCATTCTTTTATATCTACTGCATTTGCATCTGTTTTGGAATTGGAGTTGGCATAATTAGCATCTCCTATATGTGTTGTATCACCTCTTGGGGGTGAATTGATCTTGAAGCACAGGTGTAGAGGTTGTGATATAGAGGTCGCCGATCATCGGCTTCCGTTCCCTTTTGTAGTTATGCCCATGAAGGGTTTTGATGTTATTTTGGGTATGGACTGGTTATCGTCATACCGGGCTGTTATTGATTGCTACCGCCAGAGGGTCACAGTATGTACCTTGAGCGGGGAGTGTTTTCATTTTCTGGGGGATCGGGTTGGTAGTGTATTGCCAATGGTGTATGATCCGCAAGGACGGAGTGAGCTTAGTGGTCTACTTGCTAGCTTTATGAGTGGTGAGTGTGAGGAGACCCAGATTGTTTTGCCGAGAGTGGTTTGTGAGTATTCGGATGTTTTTCCCGAGGATCTCGTTGGTTTACCACCTCACCGTGAGATTGAGTTATCCATTGATTTAGTGCCCGGCACGGCGCCGATTTCTATGGCACCTTACCGTTTTGCCCCAGCCGAGTTAAGTGAGTTGAAGATTCAGCTCCAGGAGTTGCTAGATAAGGGCTTTGTTCGCCCAAGTGTTTCGCCGTGGGGAGCATCGACCCTCTTTGCTAAAAAGAAAGATGGTGTTTTGAGACTTTGTATCGACTACCGGAAGTTGAATCGGGCTACGGTCAAGAATAAGTACCCCATGCCTCATATAGATGATCTGTTTGACCAATTGAAGGGTTCCCATTGTTTCTCTAAGATAGACTTGAGATCGGGTTACCACCAGTTGAGGGTTAGGGAGGAGGATATTCCGAAGACGGCATTCCGTACGCGGTATGACCACTATGAGTTTCTGGTGATGCCATTTGGGCTCACCAATGCACCGGCAGTCTTTATGGATTTGATGAACCGGATCTTCCGGGAATTCTTAGATCGTTTTATGGTCGTTTTCGTGGACGACATCCTTATCTATTCACCTTTTGAGGAAGAGCACGAGGAACACTTGAGAGTGGTGCTTGAGTTACTTAGAGTCCATAAGCTTTATGCCAAGTTTGGGAAGTGTGAGTTATGGCTAGGAGAAGTCAAGTTCTTAGGCCATGTGGTCTCCGGGGAAGGGGTGTCTGTTGATATGTCCAAGATTGAGGCAGTGCAAGACTGGGCACAACCTAAGAGTGTGTTTGAGATCCGCAGTTTTCTGGGATTAGCTGGGTATTACCGCCGTAACTAGACTGACTCGGAAATGAGTCAAATTTGTATAGAGTGAGACTTGTGAAAGTCGTTCCAAGAGCTGAAAGTTAGATTGACCACCGCTCTGGTCTTGATTATTCCAGAGAGAGGGTTGGGTTATGCAGTCTATTGTGATGCCTCACGAGAGGGCTTGGGTTGTGTGTTGATGCAATAGGGGAAAGTGGTTGCCTATGGCTCACGTCAGTTGAAAATATACGAGAAGAATTACCCTACACATGACCTAGAGCTAGTAGCAGTGATCTTTGCCTTGAAAGTCTGGAGACATTACCTGTATGGTGAGAAGTTCGAGGTGTTCTCAGATCATAAGAGTCTGAAATATCTGTTTACACAGAAAGACTTGAATTTGAGGCAGAGGAGGTGGATGGAGTTCATTGAGGATTATGACTTCGAGTTGCATTATCATCCGAGGAAGGCCAATGTGGTGGCCGATGCCCTTAGCAGGAAATCCTTAGGTGATGTAGCTGGTATAGCCATTCGGGAGTGGGAGATGCTGGGTGCACTTGGGGAGTTTGATTTGCTTCTGGGCAAATCCGTTGAGGCTGCGGCCTTGTTTTCTGTTGTTGCGCAGCCTACACTTATAACTCGAATGTTAGAGGCACAGAGATATGACTTTGAGGTAGAATCCCTCCGAAGAAGATCTCCAATGGGAAGGTTGAGAAGGGTTTGACGGTATATCCCGACCAGAGTGTGAGATACCGAGACCGTCTGTTTGTGCCGGAGTCTTGCCGAGAGGAGGTACTCCGAGAATTTCATTATTCATGTCTTGCGGTGCATCCGGGAGGTATCAAGATGTATCGTGATTTGGGGCGCCAGTTTTGGTGGCGGGGTATGAAGAGAGATGTGGCAGTTTTCGTGTCTAAGTGCCTTACTTGTCAGCAAGTGAAGGCCGAACATCAGAGGCCAGCGGGTTTGTTGCAACCCTTGCCTATTGCCGAGTGGAAGTGGGAGCATGTCACTATGGACTTCGTTGTAGGTCTTCCGAGGACTCAGCGGGGTAGTGATGCTATTTGGATGGTTGTAGACCAGTTGACTAAGTCGGCGCACTTTATTCCTATGCGCGTGAAAGATTCGGTAGATCATCTTGCCGACTTGTATATTCGGGACATAGTGAGGTTGCACGGGGTCCCAGTGATGATCGTCTCAGATAGAGATCCTCGTTTTACTGCCAGGTTATGGTAGAGTTTGCAGAGTGCCTTGGGCACAAAGTTAACCTTCAGCACGGCTTATCATCCTCAGACTAACGGGCAGTCCGAGCGTACCATTCAGATCCTTGAGGATATGCTTCGGGATTGTGTTCTTGACTTTAGTGGGTCGTGGGAGAGGCACTTGCCATTGGTGGAGTTTGCCTACAACAACAGTTTCCAATCTAGTATCGGTATGGCACCGTTTGAGGCCTTGTATGGCCGACCGTGTAGGTCTCCAGTTTGCTGGGCCGAGGTGGGTGATGCAACTTTGTTGGGTCCGGAGTTGGTGAGGGAAACGACGGAGAATGTTGAGCTTATCCGTAGGAGGCTTGTTACAGCCCAGAGTCGTCAGAAATCTTATGCCGACCATAGGAGGAGACCTTTGGTGTTCGAGGTGGGTGATCATGTCTTTTTAAAGATATCACCTAGGCAGGGATTGATGAGGTTTGGGAAGAGTGGGAAGTTGTCCTCTCGGTTTATTGGCCCTTTTGAGATCCTTGAGAGGATTGGCGAGGTTGCCTATCGTTTGGCCTTGCCGCCGCAGTTGTCCAGAGTTCATGACGTGTTTCATGTGAGTATGCTTCGGAAATATGAGCCGGATCCATCACATGTGTTGGATTGGACCGATTTGGAGGTAGATGAGGATGCCTCGTATGAGGAAAGACCGGTTCGGGTCTTGGATAGGCGGGATCAAGTCTTGCGAGGCAAGACCATTTCCTTGGTAAAAGTTTTGTGGAAACATCACGAAGTGGAGGAAGCCACTTGGGAACGTGAGTTGGAAGTCCGTGAGAAATATCCGGACATGTTTGTTGATATATAATCATGTATTAAGATTTTGTAATATTATTGAACTTTAAGGGCATTATATATGTCTTAAGCTGTAAAACATTGAAAATGTTTTGGTTTAATGGAAGAATCTTGAAACTTGCCTAGAATTGGAAGTTTGTTATAACATTGCATATGTTTAATATGTTATAGAAATGAAGTTATATCATGAAATTGAATATGATATGGAAATGAGAATCATGTATATTGAAAACTGTTGAAATTGAAAGGAAATTGCATAATGATAGTGCAAGGTGAAATATATGTTGTTTTACATATTGTGAAATACCTCTTGGTAAGAGATGGAATGACCAGTTATGGGTCAAGTTATTGAATATTGTAATGTCATATTATTGGAAATTGAGAAAAACCTGTTTTTTTTTTTTGAAAACTTGCACTTAATTTTGGGGACGAAATTCTTTAAGAGGGGGAGGTTATAGCGATCCCGGGTTTTTCCCTTGTGTACAATGATCCGGACTTGTTTCCGTGGATGTTAGTAGTTGCTTATGTCTTGTTTGCATCTTTCCGTACCTTGTATTTGAGTTATAGGATATGTTGGGCAGGTTTGTTACAGGTTGGTTGAACTTAGAAACCAAAAGTAGTTGCCCAGATTTTTGCCTTCACGCTCGAGCGGAGCTTTTGACACTCGAGTGGGCCTTTCGTTGTTGCTTCTCCGCTCGAGCGGGTGTTTTGACGCTTGAGCGTGATTTTCTATCTCCCAGTATTTCTTCTGTAGTGTTGGACACTCGAGCGGGCGTTTAGACGCTCGAGCGTGAGTTTGTGTGTGACGCTCGAGCGGGGACTTGGTTCAGCATAAAGTTCTGGGAGTGTGTATCCGCCGCTCGAGCGGGAGTCTGTGAGTGACGCTCGAGCGGGGCTTTCCACGCTCAAGCGGGGCGATTTTTATATCAACTTCGGGGTTCCATTTTTGAATCACTTTTTGGTTTCCTTTCTCTCTCTTACTTTTCCAAAGAAGCCATTGGAGAGCACTTCACTCTAAAACCTAACTTCTCTCTTAGGATTGATCTAGCTAGAGTGTTTTCCTAACCTTTGGCCTTTACAAAAAAGTTGTTGATCGTCGAAGGCTATCTTTTGATCCAAGAATCTTAGGATTTGGAGCACTTTGGGTTTTCGCCATCTTCTCCATTTGAGTTCTTCACTTTGAGGTAGGGATACCCTACTCCATATTATAGGTTTTGTCATAAGTTTTAGTCATTTTGATTTGTTGGTGTTGTTCGGTAATATTTGGGAAAAACTAGGGTTGATTTATAATTTGAGAAAAAAAGGGGTTTTTCATATATTGAATATCATATGTTTGTAAGTCATGAAAAATGACATTTATAGTGTCAAATTGAGAAAATTGGACCTTAGGGTCGATTATTGATGAAAGGGGGAAAAATGCCCTAATTGTTGTAATAAATTAATTGGTATAATTAATTTGGAAAAAATATGGGATTTAGTTAAAATCCATAAAATTGGGAATTTATTGATTAAATGGTGTAGTTGGATAATTTAATCACTCATCTATGAAAATGTTGAAATTATGTCTGTTGATACATTTATTTCCTGTTTAGAAATAACTGTTTTGGGCTATCGGTGGAGGATAGTCGTGAGTGTTGTAGACATTGCATGTTGATTAGGGAAAACTGAAACTAATCACAGTGAATAAGTCATTGAATATGACGGTTGAATTAATACAGCAAATACGTGTATTGATTGAATATGGTATATGTCATGTGTTAAATACATTGAATATGCATATTGTTTGGGAGAAGATAGGAGATGTACTCCATGGTTTGAGGGAAGATAGAGGATGGACTCTCAAACCAGTTTGGGAGGAGAAAGGGGATGGACTCCATTAGTACAGCAAATATGTGTACTTATTGATTTATGAAAGTGTTTTAGTACAGCAAATATGTGTACTTATTGATTTATGGAAGTGCATTAATATGAGCCTTAGTCTTATTTGAATTGTTGTTATTGGCAGTAATGTTGATGTGAGAAGTAGTCTCATTTTATAGTTTGGCCAGGTTCTGAGCCATCTTTGTATAATTGGAAAGTTGATTAATAACGTAAAGTGAAACATGTCATGGACATTATCGTCATGAAACTGTATAGTGATATCATGGATTTAATAGTGTAAACCATCTATCGAATGCTATGCTTTAGTCAATTCTTATATTTGGTTTAGTATATTTCTACTGAGCTGTGGCTCACCCTATATGGAAATATCATTTTCAGGTCCAGGTGATATGCTACCTCCAAGGACTTAGCTTGGATGGATTTGGATTTGGATTTGAATACTTGTTTTAGTTAATTGTTATTTGATATTACATGTAAACTCAAGCCAAGGGCTTAATTTGTAGTTGAGTTAGTACTCACATTTTGTGTCCAAGTGTTGGTTTGGAAAGCTGTAAGCCCGTAGGGCATTTATTTTCGATGTGACATGTAATGTCTTTCAATAAGAATATTCTGATGAATAGAATAATGTTTTGTTTTCTTATATCAATGCATGTCCATATTGTGTTTATTGTGGGTTTATTTTGAGGGCGTTACAGTATTCAGTCATATAATCACAAGCCACAATGTTTATTTGAATACAAAAATAATCTAAATATTCACTTCCTTGTTCTGTTTTATTCTGTTTGTTTAGATAATTCAGATTATGAGAACAATGTAAATGTTCACATATCATTGGCTATAATGTGGTTATTTACTTCCTTATTTTTGTATTTTTGCATTTTTGCAGCAGATGGATACATTCATGTTACTGGTGTGCTCATATGGGTGTAGTACTACTGTAATAAATATTGTGCGAGCACTGTCTTATTCACATTTCGTGGAGTGTGTGTGTGTGAAAAATGGAGCGAGTTATCTACTGATTGTGTTTCATTGTTCTATCGGCTACCTAAGACTAATAGGTGTAATTTGGACAATGATGATAAGCTTCAAAGTATGTTCTTGCTTGCCAAATCAATGAGATTTCAACATGCAGAGGTTGTTGTTAGGTTGGTGTAATGTTGGAATTGCATGGGTAATGATAATGATGAAGATGAGAATGTGGGTGTTTGTTTTTGGAGAGTTTGAGATTTTATAGGATTTTTGTTTATGAATTTTTGGTTTTTTGTACTAGAATTTTGTTATATATATTGTCAATTAATGTTAATATTTGCACTTTCATATAATATTGAATGATGTATATGTTTTTGTTGTGTTTATTACCATTATGCAATATTGATGATGTGAATATTCAAGGACCATTTTGTTTATTTAGACACAAACATCATGTGAATATTCACAAAGTAATAAATAAATGTGAAGATTCACATTAATTTTGATATGTTTGTTCATGGATCGTACACCTAATTAATGTATAATGTGAATATTAACATATGTAGTCAATCACATTATGATGTGAATATTCACAATGCAATAAATAGATGTGAAGATTCATGTTAACTCTAATATGATCATACACCTAATTAATATGTAATGTGAATATTGACATACGTAGTCAATCACAGTAAACATCTGACATAATTTGAACATTCACATTTATTGAATATAAATCAAGATGTGAACATTCATACAAACTTCAACATAAGAAAATCGGTGTGAATGTTCACAGTTTATATTGTTTAGCACACATAACACATCAACACCAAACACATAGATGTGTGAAAAGTATATCATTGATTTATATATATGTTGTTAAGTATTTTCAACTACAAGTTGTCAAAGTTACATAAATAAATAAAAAAAAACTAGCACTGTATTCTGGTATAGCTAGTATATAGTGGACAACCCCAAACATCGAACAATAGAGTTTGCCTCAAGTAGTCCAGCTGAAGATCCAAGAACCTGGTGCTTCTCATAAGTTTTAGTAAACCTGTAATGTTTGATCAATAATTGACATGCCGCATGTCGATGTGGGTGTTGCTCTCTAGAGGCATGCTCTCTTCTTTGACATGATACTCGTCCCTCTTCCTCTTTGTGCAAAATTTAGACTCAACATCTGTTACATGGGCATGCACAAATAGTGAGTGTTTATATGAACATTAAATTTGATTTTAATAGAATTGGTAGGGTAGGCATGCACATTGACATCAGCACATCATTAGTCAGTGTGGATGTTCGCATTCAACGATATTCATATAAGAAAAAGCAACGAAGTGCTATTTAGGTAACAAACATAGTAATGTGAACATTCACATCATTGGAGATGTGAATATTCACATTACTGCTAGGGTACAAATAGTAGTGGTCACACCGAATGTTAATATTTACACATTCATATAATATTAGGTATGTCTATGTGTAGAGAAGGGAATGTTAAAGTTCACATCAACATTTGGTTACAACAATTCACAATAAGACAATAATTATATGTACACATTTATAAGCAAATAGCACCAATGTGAATATTCATAATGGCTATAAACAATCAAACAACATGACAACATCACCCATTCATTAACTACAAACCACATATTTTCAGTGTATACAACTGTGATGTGAATATTAAGTGGATAAATATGAACAACATTAATATTTACAATGTTAAGGTGCATATCAAAATCACACTATAAGTAGAAATAACGTTTTTATTTGGGGATTTGCTTCACACTATATTCACAATCATATAACAAATTTATTCAGGATATGTTCTCCATGTGAATGTTGACATCATGCGAACAACAACAACAATATCCGAAACAACGACAATTTTCTGCTTTCTAGGAAAAACAACAAATTTGGGAGTTTACATCCTTTCAACAATACTAACAACAACAAAAGAAGGAAAAATAACAGCAAAATCATGAACAATAAGGACCAAAAATAATAATGGCAACATATGAAAAAGTTTGCGTTAGGACAAAAAAAAAAAATGTAATTTGATTACACAAAAAAGGAAAAAAAAGTGCTTACATTTGGTCCCCATGTCGTGTTGATACACTCGGATATATGTGAATATTCACAACGTTGTTTTTTTTTTTCGTTGGAGTATGATTCCAGTAGCCGACAACGCTTCGATGACGGTGGAACGGTGGGACAACGGAAAGACACAAACGGTGGGTCGATTTCGCGATGGCAACGGTGAATCTATGTGAACTTCTAATCGCCAACAACGGTGGGAGGATGGTAGGATGGTGGACGAAGCAATGTGAAACCTAGGACTAAGACAAGGTTCATGTAATTAAAATAGGGGCACAAATATGAACATTCACAATATTGGCATAGATGTGAATGTTCACAGTTGTCTGCATAGGTGTGAATGTTCACAGTTGTGTGCATGGATGTGAATATCCACATCTGTCCATCGATGTGGATGTTCACTATGTCAGCAAAAACACAATGTGATAGATTTCAACACAATATAATGGCAATTGTAATGTTTTTGCATAGATGTCAACACAAGGACACAATGTGCATAGATTTCATGTGAATGTTCACTATGGTTAACATTAACAATTTAATTGACCAAACATTTTCAATTTATGTGAATGTTCACAGCTTTTAACAACAACAACAATAACATCTATATAATAAGGCACAATAGTTTTTGAAAATGTATAAAATGTATGGGAGATACATTTGGTATTAATGGTATAGATCTTTCCAAACAAAAATAAACGGCTGAGATCAATTTTTTTCCCACCCGTCTCTCTGTCTCCCCTCTTTCATCTCTGCCCAAATCCATCCTCTTTTATACGCTCTTCTCTCTCTACCTCTCCTCTCACGACGACACTGTCACTCATTGACTACCGACCATCTCTCATCGCCTCTTGCTGTCATTTTTCTCGACCACCGACTCTTTTTTCTCACCCTCCTCTTTCCCCATTTTGGTGAAGGAATTAAAAAAAAAAATCTTCGATTAAGTGAGAAGAGAGAAAGAGGAAGACATCGTCATCCTACCCAGTCGACGCTGATATTGACGCCCTGTCCCATTGCCGCCGACAACGAAGCTGTTCTTTATAAGGTAAAAAGCCCCAATGATAGATTTGAAATAAATAGTTGTGCCAAAGAAGATGTCGCAGGAATCTATGATGTTATGAGTTTCAATGGGTTTCATTAGTTAAATCTGAAGATGCCCTAATTTAGATTCAGTTTAAATCTGTTTCATTTTTTAGATGGGTGTTTATTTCAGTTTGATTTCTGACATAGTTTTGATTTATGAAATGTTTGATTCTTTAATGGGAAATGGGTGCTAATTCATGAAATGGGTCCTAAATACTTTTGAGTTTGCTAAATACTCTTGAAATACTGATATGGGAGTGGGGATACACTCAATGTTCCTACTATTTTGAACAAATTACACCCACAACAAATTTAATGGGTGTTTAGACCATATGAACAAAGATCATAATTTTTTAGGATTAAATAGATGAAATTGATAGTTTAGAGATGAAGTAGAAAAATAGTGATATTGTAAGGGGGATAAAAGTGAAATTAACCCTTGTATTATATTGATATTATTATTGGTTGCTAAATGTTGTTTCTTTTGGTTTGTTGAAATTGAAATGAATGTGATGACAGACAACTATGAGTGGGTGGAGGACTTGTGATGTGAAATTTCAACCATACTTCGTGCTCGATGATTTGTGGGAGTCATTTAAGGAGTGGAGCGCTTATGGTGTAGGAGTGCCATTAGTTTTGAATGACAGTGATGGTGTGGTTCAGTACTATCCAAATATATGGTGATCCTTCAAAGGATTTGACAAAATCAAGGTAATTAGAGTGCTGCACTAAGTTCTACTTGGAAATTAACTGAAGCAATAATCTGATTGCCAATCGTATTTTAGCTCTTGTGTAATTATTGTTATGGTTTCTTTGGTTCAGTTGAAATGTTTTACAAAGGCCCACCCTGTATTTTATGACCGTGATTTCTTTATAGAGTTGCTTCATGCTCTTTGGTTATTTCCAGACTAGGTGATTTTTCCATCTAATATAATTGTGTTTTTATAGAAGGTCTTGCAAAAGATGGCCTTAGGGCTATCAATAAGGAGCACAAAATGCCAAATAATTTATAATTTCAACTAATACACTTTTCACATATCCCAAAACATGTTCACATATTTATTTTTTGAGTTTGCTAATTCATGAAATAAATACTGATTTGAGTTTGCTAATTCATGAAATGTTTGATTCTTTGTGTTTTTCTATTCTTTCGTTCTTTTTTTTTCTTTATTTGGGAGTGGGGATTAGTAAGCTGTGATAAAAAATAAATATAATTTCAGCATTGCCTATTACTTTTTAAGACCCTATAAACAATTGTCCCCTTACTGAATGTCGTTCATTTGTTGTTTTATCCATTGAATTTTATTGCATCAGTTTAGTCTTATAGTTTATTTAGTTTAAATCAAAATTTTGTTTTTGTTGTGGCAGGGGGTTGGCTGCTACCCATGAGCTAACCAAATGGATTCAAAATGAGGTTGATTTGATATTTTGCTTATTGGTCATGTATTGCTTAACAAATATTCCAAATTTATTAAAGGTTGGAAGCAAAATGAATCTAAATGGGTGTAGGTGAAGATTGAAAAAGATGATGGAGTATTACATACACAAAACTAATGGGACTAAACTGATATAATAAATGGGTTTAAAGTTCCAAGAAGAAAGAGTTGAAAAAAAATAAAATCCTAGAAAAATATGGATTATTTTTGTAAATTAATGTTTTTATGAGTTATTAATTTGTATCTGTGTTGACAATGTGTTGTGTTTGTTGGTAGTGTTTGCATTGGGTAACCTATTATCATTGTGCAACAATGTTTGTGTTTAGTTTGAATTGGATGGTCTATGAAAAACCTTTTATTAGTGTGACAATGCGTGTATTTGTTTTGAATTGGGTAGTCTCTTTTAATTTTCATATCTTTTCTGTATTTTACATGTCGATGAAGACTAGAAGCAAATTGTAATATCGGCTCCCTTTTTACAGGTCTACATTATTTTAAGTTTTTTTTCTTATCTCTCTAAAGATTTTGTATTTATTGTTGTGGGAGTTAAAATATTGCTAGAGATGTCTAAACTTGTTTGGTTTTTATTCTTGGCAATCCCGGTTGACAAAACTCCTTTCAGTTGTACTTGCTTTTGCACTTTTTATTTCAGTGAGTTATGAGTTTTTAGATGCGAATCCAACCCGAATTATGCCTTGCAGAGAAGTTTGTGATGTTAATGCTTTCAAGATTGCCACTTCGCTGATTATGACGGGGATCTAGTTACCCGGTCAGCTCGCGGGGGTCAAGGGGGTAGCGCCCTTTGGCGGGTCCAGGGCAGCGCCCAGGCAAGGTCGAGGAGTAGCGCCCTTGAAGCAAAATGCAAAATTGCATTCAAAGTTGCATGTCCGCCCTTGCTCGCTCGAGCGAAATAGTGCTCGCTCGAGCGAAGGCTGCGTCTGGAAAAAAACCTAAGAATGATGAATGTACGCTCGAGCAAAGGTTGTGTGGCTCGAGCGAAGCCACTTATGGAAAAACACGCGAGATTAGTTCCTCGCTCGAGAGAGAGCGAGCTTCGCAGTCCTAGATTTCTATAAGTATTTGTTTTAGTCCAAAACTAGGATTACTTCTTCAGATCTTTTTTTTGGATATTAAGGTTTATATCTGGGGATATTTTGCTAATTTTCTTTGATGTTTTGATTGAGTATTCAACTCATGGTTTAAAGAGTATACATCAAAGGATTATTTGTTTGTTCTACACAAAAGAGAGAGTTGTTCTTCGATGGATTCTGAAGAATTCGAGCCTGAAACTTTGGTGGATTCTGGAGTGGCTCATCGTCAAGACAATTCCGAGGTGAAGACGGGGTAGGAAGAGGCACATAGGGGTTGGTTCAATTCGGACGTGGATTCGCTAGATAATTGAGAGTATACCTGTGTAATTCCTTTATGTCTTTTTAGTGGATTGTTTTGTGGCTTTTGCCTGTGGTTTTTTATCATAATTGGAGGTGTCCAATTGTGATTTTTCCACATAAAATCGTTGTGTCGATTTGTCTTGATTGTTTGAATGGGATTATTATATACTACTTAAAATTGATACATAATCACAAATCAACATCTAGGAGATTTCTAGATTTTTCAAAACTAAACGTGCACTTTGTGCATACTTTGTCTAAAATATTGAAAGAGTGGCAATCTTGAGTGAGCAACAAATTGTGCATACTTTGTTCAATTTGTTTGAAAGATATGATAATGTCTGAAAGTACATTGCTCTTTCATCTTTATCCTAAATAGCATTCTAAGTGGCACAGTTGTCTTAGAAGTTTAAATGAATTTTAATGTGTACTATTTGGGTGTTGTTTTTATATATTTTTTAAGGGTGACACTTTTGCTAAGTAAATTTTAAACTTTCTACTTTTTTCTAAGAAAATATGTCATGTTCCTAAATACTTCTATCTAGACTTTATGTTCTTAAGTAATTTTTTGAAATATGTCATGTTTCTAAAGTAATTTTGTTTTTTTAATCTTCTTCCTTATTCATGTTAAATACTCAACCACTGTTGGTTGGATATGCTCTTTTTCTTTGGAAAAATTCACATTGATTGAAGTTTGTAATTTTTTATTTACCAGTGTCGGCATTTCCAAATTAAGGCATGAGTTATACTTATAAAGGTAAATTCATTATTTAATTATTAAGCTTCGTTGGAGAGTTTATTTAATATGATTTGAATTAGGACCATAAAATGATTGCTGCTGTCTTATAGCTATATTTAATTTTACAGTTTAGATTGATGGCAGTTAATTTGTGTATTGCGTCTATTCCATATGTGGATTGATGGATTTAGTGTTAATACATTTAGATTGATGGAAGTTTAGATTGATGGATTTAGTGTATGCCTGTGCTTGAAGGCATGGTGTAAATAATGTTAGGATTAGAGTATAATTGTAATCCCAACACTAAATTAAATTTATTTTTAAATTTGATAAATTCACAAATTTATTATAAAATTTTGGATTTCTCACAAAACTCCTCACGAAAACTCGCTTTTGCTTATCTAATATATAGCTAGATAGATGTTTTTGAGTTTGTTTCATGGTGGGTCACCAAAGCTCGATAATGGTTGTTTGCCTATGCCATTTTCTTAGTATAGAAACAGGGATTTTAAAAAAATAAAAGAATAGTATAATGATTAACAGTATAATGATGTTGGCTGGTTTTGTTTTTGATTTAATAGTATAATGGTGTTTAATAGTGTTGCTTTTGATTGCAGTGGTTCCTGTTGTATTTTTTTTTTTCATTTAAATTTCTTTCGATTAAAGGCATTGCAGTTTGGTTTCACATTCTGCTTATGGGTGGATTTGAATAGTTTGAGCTATTTGATTGTTTTATTTATTTATCTATTTATTTTTTATGTAGCTGTTGTTCTCAGGAAAGAGGTTGCAGTCCACCTGATGAATTTAGATTAAGTTTTGGAACTAAAATTTGATAATATTATATGTTATGTTATGTTATGTTATGTGTGTGAGTGTGTGTCCTTGACAGTATGTGATGGTTTCGATGGCTTCTACTGGGAATCAAAAAAAAAAAATTTAATCTTTTTTGTTTTTTTGTGGCAATGGGTTGGCTTGGCTGTTTCTCATGAGCAAATTAAATGGATTCAAAAGGTTGGTTTCATATTTTGCTTATGAGTGGATTTCAATAGTTTGAGCTATTTGATTGTTTTATTTATTTATTTATTTATTTTGCAACTGCTGTTCTTAGCATTTTAATGCACCATGTTATCCCATTAAAGGTATCATAATTATTTAATAGAATGCTTGGCTTTCATTGGGAATTAAATTGTTCAATCTGTTTTTAGTTTATGATTTTTTTTAAAAAAATTTAATATTGTTATCTGTAAGTTACTGAAATAAATTTACTCATTTCTAATATTGTTAAATTTACTCATTTCTTATAGCATGTTTGTTTATGTAGTGTTGATTAATTTTTTTTCCTTCAATTTCTTTATGGATAACTGAAAGAGGAGTGCAGAGAAGTTGGGCATAATTGTTTGTGTTTCTTTATGGTTTTGATTTCATTTATATGAATATGAAATAGGTTACTATGAGATGACATAAGTCTTTTTCAATGAAATGAGTTTCTATGATGAGATAAGTCTTTTTTTATAAATGGATCGTTCATGTTCAAAAATTGCCACTCAGTATGGAAGGTTGAAACAATGATTGTGCTTAATTGCTATTTATTACCTTCAGCTTGGTTTGCTTCTTCATATGTTCATAGAAATAATTTTTCATGCTTTTTGGCACTCACATTTGTTTGGTTACTAATTGATAGTTGTAAAGAGCATGTATTTGTCTATTCTCTCTCAAATTGGCTCATTTATAAAAACATGTATATTCAAATTGGTGAATCAAACAGAGGGAGTTGGATCTTATTTTTAACAACAAACAATGGGCAATTTTTAAGGGGTTGATTTTGGATAATGAAGCTTGCTTGCTTATATTTTATATTCTTCCTTTTGTTTTAGGTACATATGCCTTGGCTTGAAGGAGTGTTTGATTAGCTCATAAAAAGTTGTTGTGACTTTGTTTGCCGCAATGGTTGATTAGGTAATTAGTCTGCCTTCCGTTGATGGATTTGTCAATAATTTGCTACCTATCTATTTGTTCAACTTGGCTTCATTTTACATGTGAAAATTAAGAATCTTAAATTTTTATTAGATAGGCTTCATTTTACATGTTGCCGTGAATTTCATGTAATGATTTTTTTGAAATGGTTTAGATTTTAGAAACCCATCTTCATGTAATGATTTTTTTAAATGGGTTAGATTTAAATGTGTTTATAAATGGTTTTGATTCCAAAAATATTAAAATGATAAATGAACCAACACAATTATTAAAATGGGTTTTTGAATGGATTTCTAAAATCAATTTTCATGTATTGATTTTCGGAAACTTATCTTTATTTTGTTTAATTTAGTTCCCCTATGTAACTATTTTGTTTATATCATTTGGAGTATTAATTATTTGTTTCTGATTCTATTTTTAACTGTTCCATTTGTCTACTTAATTATGTTTAATTCAGTTTCATTCTCTCTTTTGTTTTTTCAGTTGTGGTAAGTATCTTTTATAAGTATTTGGTTGTAATCTTTGTTTAAAAAAATAGTACACTTAATTTTATTTAATGAACCTTGGGTTTAATTTTAGTTAGATTTTCCCATTAACATTGATTTCAAGTTTGATTCTTTTTTTGTTGCCCACTAATTGTTATACATAATGCTTCAACTAGAAAATGAGTTATGCATTATCACAAAGATGGAAACTCAAAGGAGCATGATCATCCAAAAATGGATAATTCACACAAGGTAAGCTTTAATTGTTTAAAATTTTAATTTTGTTTGGTTTTACAGCCTTCAAAAATTCTTCTTCCTTATAACAAGACTCTCTTAGTCTTAATAAAGAAAATTATTCGCTCCCCTTACAAAATTTGAGTTTAATTCTATTTGGAGGTTTGTATGATTTATCGGCAGTCTCAATTGATCTATCTATATTATTATTTGCTTTTCTATTCATTTGTTTACTTTAGCAATGCATACATATGTCTATTCTCACTTCACCATTGAATGACATAATTCAATTGACCATAATAGTTATATTCAATTCTTCTTAATTCATAGCTATTGATTTTCCTATTTCTCATATGTATTTTGATGCGATTTTTCATATTACAGTTTCTTTTGATGTAATTATTCTTCATTACAATTTCTTCTGATTTCTCATATGCATTTTATATGATTTTTCATAGCTATTGGTTTTTTGAAGCGAATTTAAGCGAGTGATTTTATTGCAGGTCATTGATCCATATTAGAAACATTGGGTTACGTTGCTTCTACCGGTGTGTCATTGGTTGGCTCTCTCATGTTAAATTATTTATTTATTTATTTTTGGGTTAGCTAGAATGATTCTTTTGTATCAAAATGTTCATTGAACTTTATTTGAAGGAATTTAAACCTGATAAAGCGAAAGGGTTACCAGTTATGATACTAATTCAATAACATTCTTTTATTGAAAGTTATCCCATTCTAACTTGTTATAGTGTATAGATGTGTCATTTTGACGTGGATAAAAATCTAAAATTTGCTATTTAGACTTTAAGTTTAGCAAATATTTCTAGATTCTTTGCATATGCTACATTCAAATATATAATTCATTTTTTGGACTTTTATTTTGAAATTTGCTATTTGAAATTTATAAATGCTTTCGCTAATTCAATGTGTAGAAGCAATTTCAGTTTCTTATATGTGAAGTTTTAAGTCGGAGTGATATTACCATTTTGAATTGATTTATTACCATTAAGTTTCGTAACACATGATACCAAAAAAATTGTTGGCAGTGCCTTCAGGCACGGGTCATCCCTAGTCTTAAACAATTTGATTGGCCAAACATTTTTCAATCCATGTGAATGTTCACATCTTTCAACAACAATAACAACTGAAACAATTTGCTTGCCCAATAATTTTCAATTTCATGTGAATGTTCACAGTTGTGTGCATAGATGTGAATGTCCACATTTGTGTGCATGGATGTGAATGTCCACATCTGTCCATGGATGTGGAGGTTCACTGTGTCAACAAAAACACAATGTGAATAGATTTCAACACAACATAATGGCAACTGTAATGTTTTTGCATAGATGTCAACACAAAAACATAATGTGCATAGGTTTCATGTGAATGTTCACTACGGTTAACAACAACAATTTGATTGGCCAAACATTTTCAATCCATATGAATGTTCATAGCTTTCAACAACAACAACAATAACATCTGAAACAATTTGATTGGCCCAACATTTTTTAATCTATGTGAATGTTCACATCTGTCAACAACAACAACAACAACTGAAACAATTTGCTTGCCTAACAATTTTCATTTTCATGTGAATGTTCACATCTTTCAACAACAACAACAATAACATCTAAAATAATTTGATTAGCCCAACATTTTTTAGTCCAAGTGAATGTTCACATCTTTGAATGACAATAACTGGAACAATTCTCTTGCCCAATAATTTTCAATTTCATGTGAATGTTCACATCTTTTAACAATAACAACAACATCTGAAATAATTTGATTGCTCTAATATCTTTCAATCCATTTGAATGTTCACAGATTTCAACACAACATAATGGCAACTGTAATGTTTTTGAGTAAAAAAATCCATATAATTGGGGATTGGGATTAAGGGGTTTAGATTAACAATTAGGGTATGAACAATAACAATATAAAGTTTCATATATTGTATGAATAGAAACATGAGATATTTGTGAAAGTTCACATTGTTGTTTGTTGAAGAAGAGATTTAGGGTTTACATGCAAGAATGATTAGATTACTTACATTTTTTGCCCATTTCGACAGTTGCGTTGTCACAAATGGTCGTTGATGGTGATTTTGACGAAGATGGAACTTACGGATGTTCAACATGGTGATTTCCACGATTTCAGCGACCAACGACGTAAGGATGACGAAGAAGACGATGAGACAATGCGATGATGCGACAATGAGAGTCTTCTAGGCTTTGAGATGATATGGAATGCAGCTTTGGATTTTTGGAATGGTGGATATATTCATTCTCTGCAAGAAGAGAGGGGAAAAGAGATGGTTATTTGATTCAAAGGATAGGCGCGTGTTTGTTTGAGGGTCTTTCGGTCTTTTAGTATGAAATGGGACCTGATGGAATATTACAAAACACTATGGGTCTGATGGAATAAGACTCTTAGAGAGTGAATTTACTAAAAAAGCTCCCAAAAATAAATAAAGAAAAACACATTTGAGATAGAATAATTAAAAATAATTATATTTTTATAGAGGTATAAGTTAGAGTTATTTCTTATGCCATGATTTTCACTTGTGTCAAACACAAATTTATTTATAATTATATAAAGGGTATAGTTATCTTAAATTATTCCTGTCATCATTTCAAATTAGGGACCTTTTTCCCTAATGAATGTATGCAATCATCACTATGTTCAGTTCAATTTCACCAGTGGCAGAGTGCCTCATTGAAGCATTTTTCATTTTTGCTTATCTCCACTGATTTTAAAATTTTAAAATTAATGATCGAGTAAAATTTTAGTGATGTATTAAAGTGATTTGAATTTAAGATTTTTATCTTAAAACTTTTACCACTTGACCAATCTCTTAGAATTACATCATTGAAGTATTGACTACCAAAAGATTCAAACCACAAACATTATTATATCCCAATATTTCCATATGCGGTTTTGCATATTGCTATTAAATTTTGAGAAAATATCATATCATTGAGAAATGAGATAAAATAAAAATATAAAATAAAAAAAATTGAGGTGATGTTTTTTTGATGCAAGTCAACTAAGTCCTATACCCAAAAATATTTTCATTAATTTATAATTATTTGACATTACACTAACATTGTATTTCCTCATAATTTTTTGTGGTAACTGGCTCATTGTCTGCGAGTGTTACAATATCAATTTTTTTACTTACACATAATCACAAAAATAGTTTCAATTTTCTCATTTGAGTATGTACCCACAAAAAATGGAATATATTATTATATATGATTTTGTACAACTTTTTCATCACAAAATCCATACAAGGCCTTTGAAGTTAGAATCATGTAACCCAAGCCCAAGACAAAGCCCAAGACCAAACCCAAAAATAAAAAAGATAGGACGGTATTGGGAGATTTTATTTACACCTAAAAGATTATTAAGTATTCTCAATTTTTAAGTACACCTTGTTTAATTATTTAAAATTTTATTTTACTCTCATTACACTATTATTTTTTTTCAAATTATTCTCAAGGTAAATCCAAATAATAAATAATAAACAAACTAAAAAAATTAAGTTATTTCAAAAAAATTTCAATATAGAAAATAATTCTCAAATACAGGAGAAAAAAAAAAAAACTTATAAGCACATAAGCATTATAAATATAGAAAAAATCAAACTTTTACATAAGTATAAATTATTCATAAGAATGCTCATACAAAAGTAAAAACCAAACTTATAAGCATCAAGCACTAAGAGCATCTCCAATGATTCAGCCATTTTTTCACCAAATATGAGTAAAAAAAAAGGCAAGTTTCTCGATCCGATACGAGTGGCTCCAACAATTTTCATCAAAAGATAAGGGACGTCTGGCGGGATGACCGACTAGTTGACCGGACAAGCAAATTTTTTTTTTCCTTTCATTTCTGTTTCCCAATTCGTTTCCAGATTCATCTGGTTCGAGCAATTCATCAAACAACTGGCGTGCATTTTTTGATTCATAACATGATTTGAATCAAACCCACCACTAAAAACAACTCCATGAACATTTCCGAGAGTAAACCCATTTGGAGCCTTTATAGCCCTTACAGTTCCATGTTCGAAGTAACCCATTGATCAATAAACCTCTATTCCATTTTCATAGATTTTGCAGAAACTCTCTGCATCAATGGCAGAGAAAAAGAAGAATCATCCACTCAACTTGAACCAGCGTCACAATCGTCTCCTCCTTAACCTCTAATCTTCCCAATCTCATTCCCATTCCAAACCCCCTTCCTCCCCACCTCGTACCCTTCTCTCTCTCTCTCTCTCTATATATATATATATATATGTGTGTGTGTGTGTAACTGATTTGCATCTATATTGGGGTTTGATTGTTGTGCAGAAGAATATGAGTGATCGAAGGTGAAACTGGATTCATATGACGATGCAGTAGAAGAATTAGTTTCTTAGATGAATTGTTCTGTTTGATTTTTGGTTTCTTAGATGAATTAGTGGTTGAACTAATTGCAATAGAAGAAAAGCCATCTAGGAGTTTTAGAAGCATGGACGACCCATGGGACAACCAGTGGGACATCCGGCCGGTTGTCCGGTGGGCCCACTTCCAACGTAAACGCACAATGTTTTGGTGAAATCTGCTCCACTTCTCATTTTGGTGAAACTTTTGGTACATTCTCAATTTAATATCCATTTGGTGAAACCGTTGGAGTCATAAAAGTGACATTTTTTCACCGAATTCAAATCTGATGATGAATTTAGTTCCCCATTGGAGATGGTCTAACAAGAAATAATAGTTCTCAAATCATGTACTATTTAAATGATAAAATAAGAACAACTTCAATAATATGGTATTGTTAATCTAACTACTGGACTCTTTAATTTTTGTCAAAAAACTATATAGAAAATAATTGATGGTGCTCTACAAAAACTGTGAAACCCCTTTATATAAATACTTACCTCATTTTTGATGGGTTGTTTCAAAAAACTATTTTGATTATTACTCTCATCCATTATGTGATTTTGTTCAAACTCTCTTCTAGGGTTTAGGGGTTCAAAATAATAAAAAAACAATGATATTGATGATGATGATAAGTTTTGATAGGGTGGATTAGAGTTTTGGAGGGAGGATGAAAAAGAAGAAGAAGAAATAACTTTATCTCTTAGGGAAGAAAATACAGAGATTTAAATAGGAATAATTGATTAGGGTGTACCACGAGAAAGAAAAAAAAATTATTTTAGAGTTTAATATGTATTGTCTTTATTAATAAATTTATATTAAGATATAATAAAAATTAAAATTTAGGAATTTTTATTGATAAATCTATTTTGGAGTTGTTATAACCCACTAGGTCCACAAAGGAATATTATAACCTGATTAGTCCCATATACTTTTCTTTTTATTCCATAAGGTCCATTTTACTAAGTTTATATTTTTACTTGGACTATTATGCCCCTATATATATATACAGTGTTAATACATAACACGTTGCCTGTTTTTTCGTTGATTCAGTTTTGGTAGTTTATATCTATACATTTTTCATCATCATTCTAATTCAAATGGATACGTTTCTATTTTGCATGTTCGTTCCAAGGCTTTGATGTACTAAGATTTCATTGTTGCTGTTGTAGTATGGTTCGGTGATTTTCGAGTGAAGAAGACGAATTGGAAGGAGTTCGGTTGTCACATTTTCTAGAGTATAACTAGTTTAAATCAGTTGTTTTCGAGTTACTGGACGATTGTAGGATTGCATGATTGAGGTTAGTATCATTTTGGTTATGAATACATGTTCAGTTTATGTTTTCATTTGTATGATGGATCAGATGCTCTGTTTTTGGATTGATATGGATCGGATGCTCTGTTTTTTCAATTATATGCATTTTACGTGGTCCTGTGGAGGGAAGGTCATTCAGATTATGTGAAGAATGTGTAGTTCTCATTTTACTTTGATGTATCCATAATAAGGCTCTGTGTGGGTGATATAATTCAGAGTATATGTATAAATGTGAATGTTCTCATTTTACTTTGATATTTGCTTAATGAGGCTCTGTGTGGGTGTTATAATTCAGAGTATATGTATCAATGTAAATGTTTACATCTTGTTAATATTATGTGAAGAATGTGGATGTTCTCATTTTACTTTGATGTTTGCTTATTAAGGTTCTGTGTGTGTGATATAATTCAGAGTATATGTGTCAATGTAAATGTTGACATTTTGTTAATATTATGTGAAGAATGTGGATGTTCTCATTTTAATTTGATGTTTGTTTAATGAGGCTCTGTGAGTGTGATATAATTCAGAGTATATGTATCAATGTAAATGTTTACATCTTTTTAATATTATGTGAAAAATGTGGATGTTCTCATTTTACTTTGATGTTTCCTTAATGAGTGTCACGCCTTCAAAATAATACATAAAACCCATCATTTTAGACATGCAATAATATAAGAGAAATCAATACATTTCTATTTATCAGAGTAGTTCTTACAACAATATTACATGTTAACAACAAAAGCAAATGCCCTAGGGGCTTACAGCTTTCCAAGTCAACACTTGGTTACAAAAAGAAAAGTACTAACTCTATACAAATTAAGGCCATGGCTTGATACACATGTAATACAAACAAAATAATCAAAAAGAGTCTTCAGCTCCCACAACCGTCCAAGCTATGTCCTTGAAAGTGGCATGCTACCTGTACCTGAAAATGATGTCTCCGGACAACTGCGGTGGCAACGCCAAACGATAAGCAACCTCCCTAATTCTCTCAAGGATCTCAAAGAGACCGATAAACCGAGGAGATAACTTCCCACTCTTCCCAAACCTCATCAAACCTCGCCTCGGTGATATTTTCAAGAAAACATGATCACCTGTCTCAAACGCCAAAGGCCTCCTCCTACGGTCAAGATAGCTCTTTGGCGACTGGGTCAGAAAACAAGCCTTCTACGGATAAGCTCAACTTTCTCCGTCATCTCTCTAACCAACTCTGGGCCCAATAAAGGTACATCACCCACCTCGACCTAACAAACTGGAGACCTACACGGTCGGCCATACAAGGCCTCAAACAGTGCCATACCGATACTAGACTGGAAACTGTCGTTGTAGGCAAACTCCACCAAGGGCAAGTACCTCTCCCACGTCCCACTAAAATCAAGGACACAACCCCGAAGCACATCCTCAAAGATCTAGATAGAGCGCGGCTCGCGCGCCCACCACCGAGGATGATAAGTCAGACTAAAGGACAACTTAGTACCCAAGGCACTCTGCAAACTCTGCCACAACCTAGCAGTAAAACGAGGATCTCTATCTGAGACAATCGTCACTGGGACCCCGTGCAACCTCACTATGTCCCGAATATACAAATCAGCAAGATGATCTACCGAATCTCTCATGCGCATAGGGATAAAGTGCGCCGACTTAGTCAACCGGTCTACAACCACCCAAATAGCATCACTACCCCGCTGAGTCCTCGGAAGACCTACAATGAAGTCCATAGTGACATGCTCCCACTTCCACTCGGCAATAGGCAAGGGTTGTAACAAACCCGCTGGCCTCTAATGCTCGGCCTTCACTTGCTGATAAATAAGGCACTTAGACACGAAAACTGTCACATCTCTCTTCATTCCCCGCCACCAGAACTGGCGACCCAAATCCCAATACATCTTAGTGCCTCCCGGATGCACCATAAGGTGTGAATGATGAAACTCTCGGAGTACTTCCTCTCAGCAAGACTCTGGCACAAACAAACGGTCTCGGTATCTCACACTTTGGTCGGGATACACCGTCAAACCTTTCTCAACCTTCCCACTAGAGATCTTTTTTCGGAGGGATTCTATCTCAAGGTCACCTCTCTGCACCTTTAACACTCGAGTCACAAGTGTAGGCTGCGCAACAACAAAAAACAAGGCCGCAGCCTCAACAGATTCGCCCAGAAGCAAATCAAACTCGCCAAATGCCCCCAACATCTCCCACTCTCGGATGGCTATACAAGCTACATCACTAATGGATTTTCTACTAAGGGCATCGGCCACAACATTGGCCTTTCCCGGGTGATAGTGCAACTCAAAATCATAGTCCTCAATGAACTCCATCCACCTTCTTTGCCTCAAGTTTAAGTCTCTCTGTGTAAACAGGTACTTCAAAGTCTTATGGTCCGAGAACACTTCGAACCTCTCACCATAAAGGTAGTGCCTCCAAATCTTCAAGGCAAAAATCACGGCTGCTAGTTCTAGGTCATGTGTAGGGTAATTTTTCTCGTGTATTTTCAACTGACGTGAGCCATAGACAACTACTTTCCCCTCTTGCATCAACACACAACCCAAACCCTCTCGTGCGGCATCACAATAAACCGCATAACCCAACCCTCTCTCCGGAATAATCAAGACTGGAGCGGTGGTCAATCTAACTTTCAGCTCCTGGAACGACTTTTCACAAGTCTCACTCCACACAAATTTGACTCTCTTCCGAGTCAATTTAGTCAACGGCGAAGCTAACCTGGAGAAATCCTTCACAAACCGGCGGTAATACCCAGCTAATCCTAGAAAACTGCGGATCTCAAAAATACTCTTAGGCTGTGCCCAATCTTGTATTGCCTCAACCTTGGATGTATCAACAGACACCCCTTCCCCGGATACCACATGGCTTAAGAACTTGACTTCTCCTAGCCAGAACTCACACTTCCCAAACTTGGTATACAACCTATGGGCTCTAAGCAACCCAAGAACCACTCTCAAGTGTTCCTCGTGCTCCTCCTCAGAAGGCGAATAAATCAGAATGTCGTCCACGAAAACGACTACAAAACGATCTACGAATTCCCGAAAGATCTGGTTCATCAAGTCCATAAAAACTGCCGGTGCATTGGTGAGCCCAAATGGCATCACCAGAAACTCATAGTGGCCATACCACGTACGGAATGCCGTCTTCGGAATATCCTCCTCCCTGACCCTCAACTGGTGATAACCCGATCTCAAGTCTATCTTAGAGAAACAACTGGAACCCTTCAACTGGTCAAACAGATCATCTATACCGGGCATAGGGTACTTATTCTTAACCGTAGCCCGATTCAACTTTCGGTAGTCGATGCAAAGTCTCAAAGCGCCATCTTTCTTTTTAGCAAAGAGGGCCGGTGCTCCCTACGGTGAAACACTAGGACGAATAAAGCCTTTATCCAGCAATTCCTGGAGCTGAACCTTCAATTCAACCAACTCGGCCGGGGCAAAACGGTAAGGTGCCATAGACATCGGCGCCATGCCGGACACTAAATCAATAGAGAACTCAATCTCTCGATGAGGTGGCAAACTAACGAGATCCTCGGGGAAGACGTCCGAGTACTCACAAACCACTCTCGGCAACACATTCTGGGTCTCACCACACTCACTACTCAAAAAGCTAGTAAGTAGAACACTAAGCTCACTCCGCCCTCGCGGATCATACACCGATGGCAACACACTGCCAACCTGATCCCCCAGAAAATGGAAACAATCCCCACTCAAGGTACAAACTGTGACCCTCTGGCGGTAGCAATCAATAATAGCCCGGTATGACGATAGCCAGTCCATACCCAAAATAACATCAAATCCTGACATAGGCATCACTACAAAAGAAAATGGAAGCCGGTGATCGGCGACCTCTATATCACAACCCCTACATCCTTGTTTCAAAATCAACTCACCCCCAATAGGTGACACTACACAAATAGGAGATGCTAACTGTGTCAACTCCAATCCCAAAACAGATGCAAATGCAGCAGATACAAAAGAATGAGATGCACCCGTATCAATCAATACACTAGCAACCGAGTTGCAAAACAAGAAGGTACCTCTCACAACTGATGGAGCAAGTACTAGATCATGCAAAGATAAAGATACACGTGCCCAAGACGCCCGATCCACCTACTCACCCTCGAGCATACGATCTTGCCGCAGATCGACGACGAATCTCCGGATTAGCCTCGAGGCCCGCATGCATCGAGCCGGGTTGAAAACCCTGTGGTTCCGCTTAGAACTGACACGCAAGTGGCACTCAACGTGGGCAAAACCTCTTCAGTGCGGCCGACCACATCGATAACAAGATAAGGATGCCCCGCCTCGACTCGCTCTACGGCCTAGTTGAAGATGAAGCGACTCTCGACCTCCTCCTCTCGTGGGCAAACGAAGCCTTGTGGCCCAAATTGACCACACTTGTAACAGTGAAATCTCCATGATTGCCTCTCCCCGAGCCTCGACTTGGCATTGGAAAGGTCGATCTAGTAACACCACCCTAAGATCGCTGAGGTTAGCACCCTTTGTCTCTTGCTATCACCACGACCATCTGGCTCCTCTTGGAGCCTCTCGCCCTCTTCCTCTCTGATCATGATCTCCATATGGGCGCAACATCAACCAAGCACCCATAGTCTCGGATCATAGAACCCCAACTCTTATCTTGAGGCCACGCCAACCTCTTTTCAAACTCGACATAAAGCGTTTCTGACGCCACCGCTCAAAGCGAACTCGACAAGCTAGTAAAAGCAATTTCATACTCGACCTTTGAAGAACTCAAGCAAAAGCCGCAGAATCGGGTCTCTTAGTTTCTCCCGACCGCCGGAGATAAGAACTTCTCTGAAAGCACCCACAAAAGCCTCCTAAGTGCCACCAATACGACCTTCATAAACTTCCACCATCGACCAAGATCCCCTTAAGCTGGAAAGATGCCAAGGTCACCTTCAAAGTCCCGTCTTCGATGCCAAGCATCTCAAACGTCTTACTCATCTGCTCCAGCCACTCATCAGCCTTAAGTGGCTCTTTCGGATCCCTAACAAACTCGTCCGGATTAGACCGGAAGAACTCCCTCTTCAAGAAAGAAGGCCTTGCATCAACAACCTGGGCCTGGACTTGATTCTCAGCTCTGAGAATGTCCATGGATGCTCTCAATGCCCCTGCCATCTTGCGGGCTAAGGCGCCCATGGCCTGCTGACCTGCTGGCTCGGCCACATTGGCCTGGCCAACACCCTCCTACTGCGTCGGAATGTCATCCGGTATAAGCACCTCCTGCCTCCTAGGCCTACCTCGCCTACCACCACGTCCTCGTCCTGACATCCTAATAAAGGTAACGAAGAACATTAGCACATTCACAAATGTGCCGAAGCTAAACAATCGCGTCCTAATACATGGACAACTGTAATTCACTCCACGTAAGCACATAAACACATAGGCACTTACGAATTTCATTTCCGAGTAATGATAGTCCCGAGGCGTTGCTAGAGTTCTAGTTAGAAACAGCATTGATCAAGTGCTTTTCCAATATGACTCCCAGAAATCCAAGGATCCAATCAACATCCTAAAAACTAAATCCCATACCCAAATAGTCACATAAACATGTTATCACATAAGCACATAGCATTACACTTAAGTCTCTAACAAGCGAGACAAACCCATTGTGATACTAATCACTTCCCACATACCCAAAGTATTCAAACCCGAAAAGCTCTGATACCAAGTTGTCACGCCCTCAAAATAATACATAAAACCCATCATTTTAGACATGCAATGATATAAGAGAAATCAACACCTTTCTATTCATCAGAGTAGTTCTTACAACAGTATTACATGTTAACAACAAAAGCAAATGCCCTAGGGGCTTACAGTTTTCCAAGTCAACACTTGGTTACAAAAAGAAGAGTACTAACTCTATACAAATTAAGCCCATGGCTTGATATACATGTAATACAAACAAAATAATAAAAAAGAGTCTTTAGCTCCCACAACCGTCCAAGCTATGTCCTTGGAGGTGGCATGCTACATGTACCTGAAAATGATGTCCCATATAGGGTGAGTCGATGCCCTGTAGAGATATGCTAAACACAATATGAGTAGTAACTAAGACGTTAGCAATTGATAAATGTTTGACTCACATAAATCAATTCATACACCATTTTCATTACATGACCAATGTGTCCATGTTTCATTTCATTTTCCATTTCTTATCAAATTCACAATTCACAACTACGGCTCAAAACCTGGCCAACAATTTCAATGAGGTAGAAACTCATACTAAACATTTCCCATTTCGCAACAGATAAGCATACTAGCTATATCAACACCTCGATAGATAAGCATATGAGCTCTATCAACATTTCAATAGATAAGCATATGAGCTGTATCCATACTTCAACAGATAAGCATATGAGCTCTATCAACACATTAACTGATAAGCATATGAGCTGTATCAACGGAGTCTATCCCCTATCTCCTCCCAACAATATCCGGTTTAGAGGTCCATCCCCTA
This sequence comes from Camellia lanceoleosa, assembly GCA_025200525.1. Lineage (NCBI taxonomy): Eukaryota > Viridiplantae > Streptophyta > Magnoliopsida > Ericales > Theaceae > Camellia > Camellia lanceoleosa. Next base: position 136,890,919 of record CM045771.1, on the reverse strand, counting down.
TCTTCCCTTAAACCGTGGAGTACATCTCCTATCTCCTCCACACAACACAATGCATATAAACAGTTATCATATACATCATCAATCAATACATAAAGTTAATGTATTCTTTCAACCGTCATATTCGATGACACATTCCATTGATTAGTTTTAGTTTGCCTAATCATCATGCATTGTCTACAACAATCAAAACTACCCTCCACCGGTAGTCCAAAGCAATTATTTGTAAACAGATAATAAAAGCATCAACAGATAAAATATCCGCATTTTCAAAAGTGAACAATTTATTAATCCGACTCCACTCTTCCATCTCATAATGAACCACTATCATTATATTCAACTCAATTTCAAAAATCCATAACTTTCCCAAATTAATTATACCAATTAATTTATATACAAATTAGGGCTTTCTTCCCCGTCTCTTAATATTAACCCAATGGTTCAAATATCAACTATCAACAACAATAACATCATTTTGAAACCCAAAATACATATTTAAGGATCAAAATGACAAAACCCTCTTTTACATCTTTTGAAACCCTAAGTCCCAAAATCAACCATTTAAACAATTAATTCAAAATCTAGGTCAAAACCCATAAGAGTGAGTAGGAATCCCTACTTCAAATTCGGAGCCCAATGAAAGAAGATGAAGAAATTGAAGATGCTTCAAATTCCAAAATTTTCAAATCAAAAGATAGTGTTCGACGATCAACACAACTTTTACAAAGGTCCAAGGTGAGGAAATCACTCCTATTAGATCAATACCTAGAGAGAAGTTGAGGTTCTAGTGAGAGAAGGTCTCCAATGGTGTTTTTGAAAAGTAAGAGAGAGAAGTGGAGTTGAAAAAGTGATCCAAAAAGTCAGATCTCGGAGTGATATACTCGACTCCCCGCTCGAGCGTCACTCACAGACTCCCGCTCAAGCGCCGAATACACACTCTCAGAACTTTTACAGAACTAGGTCTCCGCTCGAGCGTCAAACTTCCCGCTCGAGCGTCACACACAAACTCACGCTTGAACGTCAAAACTCCCGCTCGAGCGTCCAACACTACAGAGGAAATACTGGGAGATGGATTTTCCCGCTCGAGCGCCAAAACCCCCGCTCGAGCGTAGAAGCACAACAAAGGCCCGCTCGAGCGTTACAAACTCCGCTCGAACGTGAAGGCTAATTTCTGGGCAACTACTTTTGGTTTCTAAGCTCAACCAACCTGTTTCAAACCTGCCCAACACAACCCAAGACTCAAATACAAAGAGTAAAAGATGTAAACAAGATATACACAACAACCAACTCCACGGAACCTAAGTCCGGATACAACAATTAAAGAAAGGGAAACCGGGATCGCTATAATGAGGCTTTGTGTAGGTGATATAATTCAAAGTATATGTATCAATGTGAATGTTCACATCTTGTAAATGTGAATTATGGATTTAGCACTTGAACTGTACACATAGAGGTGTTTTGGAAAATTGGTAAAAAGCTGACTTTTGGCTTTTTACCAAGCTTTTTGGCTTTTTTGTAGGTGATTTGGGAAGTTGGTAAAAAGTTGGCTTTTTTATTTTTGGTTTAATAGTTTTTTAAAGTGTCTCATCACTATAGAATGACCAAAATACCCTTAGGCAATTGACAAAATTTACGATTTTGCCCTTGTGTATGTGAACACTTTTTGAATGTAATTACAATTTTCCAACAAATTTTATTTCATTTTTATTATTATCACAATTTGCAAACTTTACCAAATATTTTTTATGATTACAAATTTATTATTTTCATTTTTACGAATTTAATTTTTTTATTATTACAAATTTATTAGTAAATGTATTCTTTTTATTATTATTACAATTAGCAAATTTTTCAAACAATTATTGCAAATGACCAAAAAAACCCTTAGCAAATTTTTTTCTATTATTATTACAATGTTGTTAATTATTTTTATTATTATAATTGAATGGCATATTTATTTTCTTAATTTTTGCCAACAAATTGTGCTCTTACATTAAATAATTTTTTTATTACAAATTGGTGAACGGCCTTCACAACCTGCAACTTAGAAACACAACTGTACATTTTTTTGACACTTTAAATAGTTTCACACATTCATTTCGTTTGCCATTAACTCGTACAGACCGAACAGGATTAGAACCCAAGTTGACGCCGATGTCGCACTAATTCATTCCGTATTGATTTCCTCACTTTCTTCATATGTACGTCATCGTCGCCCTCTGGTTCACCATCATCATCGTTACCAAGACCGTCAACATTTGGCATGTCGTTGAATGTAAAATTCTCTGCATTCGCAACCTTGTTGAATGCTTCATCGTCGCTCGAGTTGCGGCGTATAAAATTATGTATTGCCATTAAAGCCCCGACCAATTGCACCTGCACTTTCCCGAAATCATATCGCGGCATGTTATGTAGGAATCCCCGTCGCATTTTCCATACTCCGAACATACGTTCAATTGCAATCTATAAGGAGGAGTGCACCATGTTGAAAATTTCGTTTGCATTTTTTGGCCGTCCAGTTGCGCGAAACTCTTCATGGTGGTAGCGGCATCCCTTAAACAGCGCCAAAAATCCTTTTTGGTTCTTGTACCCCGCATCAACAAGGTAATATTTTCCTGCTTGTATTTTGGTAATTTTGCATTAGTACATAGCATCATTACAAATATCAAATGCACACAACTAATACAAACAAAAAAACCAACCATTATTCATCTAACCTTCCTCTAGCATGGGGAATTGTTTGGCTGGGTCCTATGTTACTTCGTTAAAAACTCTGTTGTCATGCATACTACCGTCTCATCCGCAAGATATAAAAGTAAAACACAAAGCGAAATCACACACTGCGAGTATGTTTTGCGTGTGCCGTTCTTTACGGCCAAAATATGGCGCTGCCTCTTGAGGCAGGAGATATGTCTCCACATGTGTGCCAACAAGCGCGCTAATCTGATCTGCAAGCACACAAAAAATGTGAAGGAGAAATGCTACTACCCGAAAAAAAAGTTTGCCCTTACTTTCTGAAAGTGGCTACTATTCATAATTAAACGTGTGACAAATAAATACACTCACTTTGAATGAGAAATATTGCCATTGGGACTCTAAGTACGGATGTTTACTATGTTGTGACCTTGTCGGTCGGCATTGTGCTTTCGTAAACAACTTCATCGCTTTAAGAACTCGCATTACATGACGCCATATTGTTTCCCCCGAGTGTTGAAAACGGTCTTCTATGTCCCAACTCGTGAAGCCCCGTAACACGAATATGAACATGCTAACACTCTCAACTACATCTACACCATGGGGACGTTGTGGTACTGGGAGGCCGCAATCCTCAACTAATGTCTTGAACAACATCAAGAACACATCCTGTGACATCCGAAAATTTCGCTGAAATGCTTCATTCCTTCTTCGAAGCATCTCCTGCATCCATATGCTACCAGTCAATGCGGATGTGTGAAATGGAGTCCTGTCAACATGCTCGTAGTCATTGGCAACGAGAGCAATTTCCACCCAAATCATTGATGTCGTCAATTCCATTTCTCCGATCGTCTCTCGTATCCAGGCATTTATTTGGCCATGTGCATCCATAGATGTTGCAAAGTATATGAAAAAAAAACTACAAGCTGTAGTCATTAATTGGCGAAATGAGTTGCTCAACTCCATGATATATAACACTCTTGTTACTATGGCCATGTGATTGCCCAAAGCTGAACACCATGACGCTACCATGTGAATGGTAGTACATTTCCAGGTTTGTACAATTTCTACTTTGCATGCTTCCATATAAGTACAAAGTTTCATGTGCTTCTGATTGACGTAAGGCACATCAAAAATTTTCAATATTTGATGTGAGTTTTTTTATGTAAAATAAAGTAAATAAAGAAATGTAAATAAATAAAATAATGGAACACAAAAATATGTTTGCATAAAATAAATAAAAACCACATAGTAAATAAATATTTTTTTTAAAAATAAAGGAATGTAACTACTTTGCATCCTATATTAAATAAAATAAATAAATAATTAAAATAACTAAAATAAATAAATAAAATAAAGAAATTTAACTACTTTGCATCCTTTTTTTTTTTCCTTCACAAAAATTAATTTCAACATAGTTAAAAAAACCCATCATTTTTATTTTTTTTTTGACCTTCCTGGGTTTACATTATCTAGTTTTTAATTTTCTACCAAATTAGTGTTTGCTTTTGTAACTCCAATTTTCGTTTTGTCAATTATAAAATAGATTTAACAAATTCAATCCAAATAGACTATAAAATATACTACTTTGTTTTTCTCATCAAACTAATGTCTGCCACACAACTCACCATCTGCTTGTGACAAGGAGCACCTAAAATAAATAATTACACAACAAATAAAAAAGAGCCTGCAAAGACATGCATGTAGATTTCCTGGCCATGACATTTTGCAAAACATAACAAGCATGTGACACAACAGTGCCACCTTGCGGCGTGTATACTCCCATATCGGTTGCAAAGTCCTGCAGAGTCATACATACACATCCACACCAAAATAAAGGAATACGAATAGTCTCGCACATGCACCATCCCAAAAAAAAAAAAAAAAACTAAAACAAACACACAAAATATACTACAATCTCATGATAACCAAATACTAAAATCACAATCCAACCTCAAAGGCCTAGTCCAAGTCAACAGCACCACCACTCCCGAACAGCTGTGTCTGCCCTTCACGATCCCTACCAACATTGGCCGACGTGCAGGCACGCTTCTCTGTCAACCAGTTGACAATGTAATTCGAGGGGAGGGCCATGCTGATGTCCCGATTATCGGGTGAATCCATTATGCCGCATGCGAATGAAAACAACTTACCGCCGGGCTCTAATCTAAGCATGCTCATAAGCCTTGCAAGACAGTCCCCAACAGTGTTGTCACTTTTACCAATGACAACGTATTGCGTAATTTTCAGCTCCTTGCTTTGTTTGCTCACTACTTCCATGAGATTGTCTATGCTACTAGCGATTTGCAGCTATGACGCTTTGCATTGGTCGATCCATCAACGACCGGGGAGCATCGTCAAAGAGGCTACTATCAACCACATTCTCCCTGACAATGTCATGGCTTGGCTGTAGTGGTGTGCCTGCACTGAGAGGTCCCATCCCGCTATCCTCGTTGGCATTGGTCGCAGCAGCAGCAGCATCGCGTACTTCTGTTGGAGTTCATGTATGTTTCCTAGTCGCTATCGCACTGTGAGTACACCCGCCCATGAGGTCTACGTGCTCTAGAGGCTTACTTGAATTTAGCACATCGGTTGTTCATCTAAGACAGGAGAAAACACCTATGTAAGTAAAGCTTTAAATGTATTTGTTGCCCTTAAAGTGTACCACCAATGACAGTAACAGAGTCAAAACACATGAAGGGATTTAGTAAAACAATAAATGTAACTCTTGAATTAAGTGTACACATGGCACATTGTGGGTTGCCCAACATATGTGAAAGTTGTATGTTGAACAAGTGCTTTGATTTGCAAAAGTAGTTATGTGAACAAAATATGGCACCACAAATCAGCAATACTAGTACAACAGTAATGGGGAACATAAATGTTTTGTCAAAACATACCGTTTGCATTTTAGCCCACCAATGGTCAAAAAGTGAACAAGCCCGTCTCATGGTCGTACCCAAGTCCTGTCAAGCCGTGGCTGGCATTCTCTAACTTCTTCCATACTACCCAATCTTTCTTCAAGTTGTCAAACTTGTTTTTCATTTGTTTGCCTGAATGTAGCAGGCTGGCTTTCTCTAGAAATTTGTTTGCTACGTTCTTATACCCTGTCATGGACAATCCGCACGGTTGTCGATTACCACATTCCATTTCAGTGATGACGAGTTGAAGAAACAATTTTGTATTATCGCTGTCAAATTGGCATTTGTGGACTGGCTGGGGTTAGGTTGATGTAACAGCATTACCTCAAGACTTTGAAGGGGTATGGGGTGATGATCGATTTGTTACCATGAGTAGTGTTGTCCTGCTTGTAAAATTAATGCAATATCAGTGGCAAATGAAGTAGAGTACATATTTTTTGCATGCCCAAAAGTTAAATAAAAGTGTCAACACAATTACTGCAGAAACAACAACAACTAGTACAACACTTTGCAAAAGAAGTGCATTTTGAATTTAGGTTAACTATTGAAAATGCTACTTTACTGGTGTGTTCTGTTTAGCCATTTTCTTGTCTAAATTTTTTTGTACTGTAGTTGTCCTGTGTTGTCATGTATTGGTAAACTACTTCAAGAATACACAAGATATATGTTGTACAAATTTCTGTAGTCTGAGAAGTAAACTAAAACAGCAAATTAACATGAAAATGACAACCTCCATAGTACTATACACAATCCTTCCCATCCCAACAATACAATACACAATACACAATCCACAATTTTATCTTTTATCATGTTGATGGTAACTACTAAGTAGGTAAATGATAATAGTTGCTTCCCATTTGTTCATGTGTGTCAGCTTAATGGTTAAGGTTAAAAACAAAAAAACAGAGCACGCACATAACAGATTACACAAAACCTGCAATTTCAAACGATGCACGCACATAACAACCTAGTATCATTCATTTCATAAAACAGAAATTTGTGAAAAAAGGCAAGTAGATCGTTATTGAAGACTAAAAAATATCCCCTATTACAACCACCACATAATAATCAATTTTTGTTCTGTCAAACATATGTTTAAAGAAAGAAAAGTTCTACTAGCACAAAATCTGTTGCCCTCTTCATTCTTCACATTTTATATAAATTTTGTTGAATTAGTTTCACCTACCAAAAGCATTTTGGGTTCTTAATGTTTGTGGTGTACAACGAACTTGTTCCTTAGTATATTGTAATCCCCTAATAGGTTGTTTTTGGATATTTCATAATAAATTTGGACTCAAGATTTGTTTGTTTTCAACAAATATCATATAACCAACCTTTTATACTTGAGGCATATCTCTATTACAACTTTTCTATAACTAAACCTTATTTTATTGCAGTTAGCCTTGTAACACTGCCATCAAAACAGCAAGTGGTTCTCATATCGACACCAAAATGATCATAGTATTATTTTATTCACACAAAACATTGATATGGAGGTGTTTCAGGTGAGATTAACAAAAACAAATAATTTAAAAAAAAAAAAAAAAAGAGAATGTAATAATAATGGCTTGCTTGGTTGAATGTCGATCATATCCATAGCAAATATATATATATATATATATCAGATTCCACTAAACATGCAAGGCACCAGGGCACAATGCTTTAAAAGAACACAAGTGACCCCATATCTAATTGTTGTATGTGAACACTACTAACAAACAAGAAATTAATTAATTAAATCACTATAAACAAACTCTTTCAGTCCAATTTGGAAACTATAGAAACAATTGCATGATTAAAATCTCTTCCCAACAGCATCATAAAAGTCATTTCAAGCAACAGAGTACAGTGTCGAATACACTTAATGGGATTCATTAGAATTCTTGGAAATTTTTCATTGATCTAATCTGTAGCTGTTCTAAGTACACAGAACACCTTGCCATTGAAGATCGGAAATACAAAAATTTTTTGACATCCGAAATCGCAAGTGCAAACCAATATGGAGCAACCATTATCAATGTTATATATCATACAGCAGGTCGTCCATCAGTCGTGAACAACTGCTGCCATGGTTTTGGGTCTATCACTACTTGTGAGAAGACAACAATGAAAAATGGTTTTCGGCTTAGCTGATGGTATAGATCCGGCGAAGGCGAGGACATGGACAACGAATCCGGCGGCAGCTTCGGTGGGGGACAACAAGGTCGTGGGTTGTTCCAGGGAGTTAAACGGCGCTGCTTCAAGGAGGACGAAGCAATCGCTACCAGAGGTGGGAGGAGGCAAATTTGACCTCGTTTTGCCCTAGGCCCCAATTTACATAAGATGAGGGTAGTTTGGTAAATGGCTGAGTTGCGTTTTTAGATCTTCCAAAATGGTGTCTTCAGCGTTTTTTTCACACTTCAGCGTTTTTTGCCTAGGCTGAAAACGCTGCTTTTTATCAGGGTTCCCAAAACGGTACATAGTCATCTAATTTTTACACAATGTGAATTTTCATATCGTTTTGGATTATTGTTGATTGTTGTATTATTGTATTTTTACAAGAGATGGATACCTTTATGATATTGGTGTGTACATATGGTTGCAGTACAACTGTAATAAATGTTGCTCGCGCATTGTTTTATTCGCATTTGGTGAAGTGTTTGTGCGAAAAATGGGGTGAGTTGTCTACTAGTTCTATTGCATTGTTCTATTAGCTACCTGGGATTAATAGGTGTGATTTAGACAATGAGGAAGAATTTCAAAACATGTTACTGCTTGCTAAATCAATGGGGGTACAACATGTAGAAGTTGTTGTTGAGTTGAAAAGTGTCATTGGTCAGTCAAGTAGCTCTGGGTCGTTGCGTGTGGGGGTTGAGGAAGACATTGATGCACTACGGAGATTTTGCCACCATAAGGAGAAGGTGTTATTGTCAGCCCCTTGGGCAAATGGTATTACACATACGGGACAACAGTTTGTTGGAAGTACATAAGAATTTCATGATGTTTTATGTAAGTATGCTATCCAATATGGGTTTCAGTTTAAGTATGTCAAGAACGAGACAACAAAAGTTATTGATGTGTGTGCAATGTGAGGAGAGAGGCTATTTGTGGGCCATATATTGTAGAGCACAACGAGCAAATGGTTTTTTCTACATCAAGAGGTTTAATGATGTGCATAGTTGTGGCACGGATGTCTAAACATTGAAGAATCCGCGAGTTAATTCAGATTTGGTGTCGAGTACCATATTTGAAATTGTAAGGGACAAGCCGTTGACTCAACCTTGTGATGTGGTGACTATTTTGAAGAGGGATTATGGGCTAGATGTGAGTTACCACGTGGTATGGTTGGGCATGGAGAAAGCAAAGGCTGTTATTCATGGAGATCATTCATTATCGTTTGACCAGCTGCGGTGGTATTCGGATGTTGTGATGCGTTACAATCCGAGGAGTTATGTCAATATTGACTATGATGTGCGTAGTCACGCTTTTGTCGCTTTCTTTGTGTCATTCGGCGTGTATTTTTGGGTTCAATTCTTGTCGGCCTTTATTATTCTGGATGGAACATTCCTCAAAGGAAAGTACAAAGGTCGATTTATGCGTAATGACGAAAGATGGAAACAATGGTTAGTATTTTTTAGTTGTCTATTCATGTAAATATTCACATTGAACAAAGATAGTCCGGACATATAATGCATTTATTACACAGTATGTTCCACATTTGCATTGGTGTCAATGTTTACATCAATACACATTGATGTGAACAACAACAAAATATGAGTGATTGAGAAATTATCAGTAATGTGAATATTCACATTAGTATACACTGATGTGAATGTTCACACCTATGTCTGCTAATGACAGTAATATGAACATTCACACTATTATACACTGATGTGAATGTTCACATCAGTGTCTACTAATGTCAGTTTATCCATTAATGAACAGTACTGTGAATGTTCACATCATCAATGACATCAACAATCAACAATGACATTATTAATGGACATTAATATGAATGTTTACATCATTGATGTTTACGAACCCAAATCCAAAAATAACAATAGTAATAGGGCAATGTAGATATAAACATTCACATGACCTGTTTCCTTTATATTGTTTTCTATTCACTTTGAAATATTGTGAACAGTTGTGTAATGGTGTTGTGTTATAGGTCTATTTCTTGTTGCATTTGCGATTGTTGATTCAGAGACCACGGCCAATTGGTCATAGTTCTTGCACGAACTTGGGAAGGTTGTTGATGGTAAGTGCCAGATTACTTTTATTTCGGATCGTAATCTTGGTCTGTTAGAAGCTATGCCAAAGGTTATCAAGGGATCACCTAGTAAGTAGTTTGGGTGACTGTGCTTACGAGCCAACTGTGGTAAGTTTCTATGAAAAGCTTGCAAAATTAAAAAAGAAGGGTAAGCAACGAGCACATAATTTTTTCAAGGGCTTGGCACATGAGCACTGGGCAAATTCATACTTCAGGTAATAATAGTTTCCTAAAGTATTCCATCTGTCAAGTTTAGAATGGTAGCGATGTAAATTTTCTGTTATGTTTTGCGGCAATGTGAAATTTCACATTTAGTTTCGAAGAAATTAAATTTCATATTGTACAATGTTTGTGATGTTGTGCAGGGGCATGCGTTACGGGGATATGACATCCAATGCGGCAGAGTCATTTAATAACTGGATTAAAGAAGCACGTAATCTTCCTATCACTCAAATGGTGGACACAATTTGTATTCAGTTGATGCGACAAATATCTACACAGCGTGACCAAGCAAACAAATGGAATGAGCTTATTTGTCCTACATTCGAAACAATGCTTATGGATTCATTCAATGACAGAAGGTCTTGGCAAGTTAGCAAAGCCAATGAAGATGTGTTTGAAGTTCGTTCGATACCATCTGTTACAATTGATGTTACAAGGTGTACATGTTCTTGCTTCAAATGGCAAATCAACGGATTCCCATGTGACCATGCTGTTATTGCTATTCAGAAGAGCCGCTACAATCTCAATGATTGTGTGGAACATTACTTTCATGTACAGACATATCGTGCAGCCTATTCAGGTGCTATATTCCTTATACCATCGGTGGAAAAGCCGTCTTTCGATCCCGCGGACTTCACTATATACCCACTAACTGTGAAAAGACCACCCGGAAGGCCGAAAAAGAATAGAATCCCATCAAGGGGTGAGAAACTGAAACAAATAAGGTGCGGGAGATGTGATAAGTTGGGAAGCCACAATCGGAAATCATGCAAAGAGCCAATATAAGGTGTACTTTTTTCATTTCAACATTGTGTTTTACATGGAATTCTTGTATTGATTTTTGAAATAAGATTGTGTTATGTTGGCAAATATTGTGTTGCAATAAGATTACGTTGCATTGGCAAACATAATAATGCATTAGTATTTGATTTATATTTTATTTTTAATTTTTTAAGGTACCAATCTGACAGCTTTATTGTTGTGTTTTGGATGAATACATGATATTAGCATTCACACTTGTGTAAGATAATCACATTATGTAAATAATTACACATGGGTTGAACTTTTAAACATTTCTGTGGTGTGAATATTCACATTCTTGTTACCGTTGACAGCATCAAAGTAGATGACATGAACGTTTACATCAATGTAACCATTCACATCATCAACTCAGAAGATGTGAATATTCATATATGTATTACGAAATGTAATTGTCAATGTTTGTTGCTAACAAAAATTAGATGTTCTTGTGTATATTATGATGCATACATGGGCGTGGTGTGAACATTGACATCGTTGCTGCCATTCAAATAATCAAAAGTTACGATGTGAATATTCACATCATCAAATTATTAGCTGTGAATATTGACTTATGTGTTAAGAAATATCATATTCACACATGTCATATTGTGTTACAATAACACTTTAAGCAATATTCACATCCATGTAGCAGGGCTTTAAAACATAAGAATGTGTATGATCATTCTGTGATGTGGAAATTCACATCATGTCATGTGTCAAAAAAAAAAAAAAAATACAATCTCAATGTCATAACTAACACAAAATAGGCCTCAAAATGCATATACATATATTGACTGAAAAATAGCAGTACAAGTAATGATATAGAATTGATTTACAATTAAGCTTAGTCTGCCAATATATTAAATCTATCGACACTAAATTGTCTTAAATGTGGATAACAATTTTGGGTAACAGTGATAGGTGGACACCCCCCACCTATAGGTTTTCACATTGCACTGTCTTTCTGTGATTCAGAAAAAAGTGTACTAATGAGTCTCTTATTTGACACCATTCAAAGCGATTTAGGCTGTCAATAATTTCTTCACGATATACATGCTCCCTCATGATGTAACAAGCTGCAGGCCCGCAATCCACCCTAAAAATGCAAACTTCTTGTTAGATTTTGAAATTTAGGTGTGTAATGATTGCGGAAGATGTGTACAAATTGATTTTAGGCTTACGAATCTGATGCTTGCTGAGGACAGATATTTACTGATATGATTGGTTGCGAACTATTTTGGCCTGATAATTTGGTCCATAATGGTGATGATGGTCCGATATTGTGCACCATAGCCTCGATGTAGTCCCTTTGCCAACAATGAAATTTCATATTAGGCACCAAGCAACGTAGTGCATACGTCCAAGTTCAAATATTACACATCATGACAAGTATTATATGTGTTAGCCACTTATCACTATTTGTGTTTTGTCAATATATAGGTCATGTATATTGGGTCTTGGTCGTAGTGAGTTATAATGCCTCCATACATTGTCTTTCACGTTGTACACAACAATCGTCCAATGGAAGTTGTCGTGTATTGGGAAGATGAAGTATCTCTGGCCTTGATAGTCCTTGATATGTGCATCAATCAGTTTATTTCTCTTGTGGGGGAGGTACTCTTACATGAATTTCTGCACACAAAGGGCATATAATGATATACCAAGTATCTATATCAATGTTCAATGTGAATGATGTGAATGTTCACACCTATCATGTTAAGTTGACAATATAATGTTCACTTTGAATGATATTAATGTTCACATCTGTCAATGTGGATATTCAGACCTGTCATTTTATGTTGTTGTTAACATTCACATCTGTCTATCATTTAAGATAACAATATAAGCATATAATGTTCACTGTAAATGATGTAAATGTTCACATCTGTCAAAGTCAATGTTCACACATGTCATATAATGTTGTTGTTAACATTCACATCTACCTATCATTTAAGTTAACAATATAAGCATGTAATGTTGAGATGAACATTGACATCTATTGAACATGCAAATCAAATACTGTTCATATGAACATTCTCATTAACATCAAACATAAACAAACCAAAAGTGTAGTGGTTACCAAACATGTACTTGTAAAGATGAATGCCAAATCCTCCAAACTTGGGTTGACTAGCCCTTGTAGTTCGAGTAGAATTTCACCATATACATCTATCACCTGCACAAACAGAGGGGTGGCAGTACATTATTTACAGTGTGTGTGTGTGTGTGTGTGTGTGTGTATGTGTGTGTGTGTGTGTTTTGTACACATTTATGATTGCCATACATTGTTATGTATTGATTCTTTCTTGATGATGTGTATGATGTCATCAAAATACACGTCTCTAGTCTTTGAGTCCCTTCGCCATACAAGCAACCTGTGCATTGTGATTACAGAGAATGTTAATGTCAAACATTGCACATTTATGAACTGATCTAATCTATTAAGTACATATGTGAAACTTAACATCAGCATAAAAATAAATTCAGTCTGAATATGTATGATCACTTACTCATCACTGCCGTTCTTGTGCAAATTTTGAACCTTCTGCTTGTTAAGTTTGCTCATGTTAGCCCAAACCTTCAGTTTGTTGTTCAAGGTTAACTTCTTGTACTTTGTTGGGTGCTTTTTTTGTGGATGCTTGTCTAAATCTTGTATGATTTAGACTGCATGGGATTGCTCTTCAGCTCCCTCTTTCCCTTTCTTTTGACGAGACAAGTTGGGGTATTCAAACTCATCCAACCGGTGCTTTTTTCTTACCTTTTGCTTGATGCGTTTTACCCTCGATGATAGGCTGATAATGTGTTCCAATGCTGCAATGGGATGCTGCTTAAGGCTTCATAAGCCTTTGGCGCTTCAACTTGAGTGATAATGTGGACGGACTGATCATCAAAAAGGTCTTTAAGAATTGTTTTTTCACATTCCAGGTTGATGACCAATTTTTTCAACCGCTGAATTTCTGTGTCTTTCCACTCCATGCAATTCTTGATGTCCATGTCCATGTCTATATTGGATGGGCTCAATTAGTTAAATAATTTGGCTTCAAAGGCAGCAATCACTCTTGCCCTCAACTCCTACAATTCTTCCAACTGTTTGTATTTTGCTTCCTATTGTCGTATAAGACCCCAAGCTTTTTGGTTTTCTTTTATAAGTACATCTACAATGTCCGGCTCATTTGGTTGTGCTATGATGATACCTCTCTCAGCATTGGGGGTGTTAAAGCTGGTGTTGATGTCATGTTCAACTTTAGTTAGGTCCATTGCATCGCCAGAAATTCCATCATTGCCACCGCTTTGATCGTTTTTGCTTTTATCATCATTGCTTTCATCTTGCTTTGGTGGTGCACTCGACAAAACCTCAGGTTTGGGCTCCACATTCAATTTGGTATGATGGTATATCTTTGCTTCAGTTGGGGATGCCATCGGCTCGCCGCCATATACCTGGAGTTGAAGACATTATGTTAGTTACATAGTTCCTTGTCTCACTATGTGAATAGGCACAACATTTTTTGTTGTACTTCTACCTCATTTAAACCAAGCTTCGTCAAAGATATGGAATTCATGTTGGTATATAAGGCTGTGAGGTCCCACCTCACACATCGCGGAATGGCATTAGGGTTGCGAGGTTATAAGATTGTTGTATGCTCACACAACCAGTACTAAAACAAATAACAAACATCAGTAATGTGAATGTTCACATCAAATAACACTGATGTGAATGTTTACACCAGTGGCTAGTAATGTGTGTTTATCCATTATCGAATAAAGAATGTGAATGTTCACATCATTAATGTCAACTTTCACACCATTGCCTAGTAATGTGTGTTCCACATTTATTTTGGTGCTAACATAAGGAAAACACTAGTGTCAATGTTTACATCAATACACATTGATGTGAACAACAACATAGTATGACTGATTGAGAAATTAACAGCAATGTAAACATTTACATCAATAAAAATTGATGTGAATCTTTATACCAGTGTCTACTAATGTGTGTTTATCTATTACTGAACAGTAATGTAAATGTTCACATCACTGATGTCAACTTCCGCACCATTGCCTAGTAATGTGAATGTTCACATTAATTAACACTGATATGAATGTTTACACCAGTGGCTAGTAATGTATGTTTATCCATTACTGAACAGTAATGTGAATGTTCATATCATTAATGTCAACTTCTACACCATTGCCTAGTAATATGTGTTCCACATTTGTTTTAGTGCTAACATGAGGAAAACACTAGTGTCAATGTTTACATCAATACACATTGATGTGAACAACAACATAATATGACTGATTGATAAATTAACAGTAATGTGAATATTCACATCAATCTACACTGATGTGAATGTTTACACCAGTGTCTACTAATGTGTGTTTATCCATTACTGAATAGTAATGTGAATGTTCACATCACTGATGTCAACTTCTGCACCATTACCTAGTAATGTGAACATTCACATCAGTGTGTACTTATGCCAACCTTACCACCAGTGCGTACCGATGTGTATGTCACATTTGTTTTGCTGACAATATAAGTGGGCAAACCCCGTAAATGTTCATATTAAATATAGAATAAGTTTTATGAGATTTACCATTAACAACATAATACATCCGGTGACTTATCCTGGTTTTCTCCAGTTTTGGCCCACTGAACCCATCAGGGTTGCCCGGATGCTCTCAGCCCAGTCATACTCAATCATGTTGTCTAATGAGTCTATGTATGAGTAGAAAGCCCATCCAATTGTTTCTCCGGACGTAGAAAATAACAGTTTGACGCATGCATACATACAAACTAATCTTGCAACCTCTTCATTGTCTTGTTTCTTTGTGCCCTTTAATGCTTCGTTCAGAATTTCTCGTATTTTGGCAACACTTAACCGACTAACATCCTTGCACATTCGGTGTATAATGTCGGCCGTTGGTTTTGCACCATAAGAGAGGTCCATCGGTTTGGTGCCGCAGTCCACCCAAAAATAAGTGATACATCACTTCTAAAAATTTGAATGCGCTTGTCCCCGATGTAAAACCTCCCACTAGATGGCTTGAATATATGCACTATACGTACAATGACATCATTGTATTTCATGCAATGGTTGAGGTCAACTTCATTACTGATCAAACAATCAAATAAAGGCCAAAATGGTGTTTTTCTAAGGCACTTTAATTGACCATTTGTAAATTTTGTATCCATCAAAAGTTTCACCAATCCAGTGATATTTGACCGGTAGTTGACCTTTTTCATGTTCACTTGTTCAGAACTAGCTGTTTGATCGGGTTTGCCTTTGGCACGCGATTCCCCTCTCTCTCGTTTGCCATCAAATCTACGGAGAAAGCCTGTTTGTTCAAATAAGAACATATAATTGGCTGAAAAACAGATGGTGGAACTAACAACACCAAACAACACCCAACAACACCAACAAGTCTGACATTGATGTCACAATGTGAATATTTACATCATATTTCGTCTCATTGTTGAGTGAAGATTAAGGGTTCTATGAACATTAACAATCAACAATATAAACAATGACAATAATGTGAACATTCACATTATTATACACTGATGTGAATGTTCACATCAGTGTCTACTAATGTCAGTTTATCTAGTAATGAACAGTAATGTGAATGTTCACATCATCTATGTTTACAAAATCAATTCCAAAAACAACAATAGTTATAGGGCAATGTAAATGTATACATTGGTGATCACATTATGTTATAATTGGCTGAAAAACAGAGGGTGGAACCAACAACACCCAATAACACCAACAAGTCTAACATTGATGTTACAATGTAAATATTTACATCATATTCCATCACATTGTTGAGTGAAGAGTGGGGGTTCTATGGACATCAACAATCAACAATATCAACAACGACAGTAATGTGAACATTCACATTATTATACACGGATGTGAATGTTCACATCAGTGTCTACTAATGTTAGTTTATCCAGAAATTAACAGTAATGTGAATGTCCACATCATTTATGTTTACAAAATCAATTTCAAAAACAACAATAGTTATAGGGCAATGTAAATGTATACATTGGTGATCACATTATGTTATAATTGGTCAAAAAAGAGGATGGAACCAACAACACCTAACAACACCAAGAAGTCGACATTGATGTCACGATGTGAATATTTACATCATATTTCATTACATTATTGAGTGAAGATTGGAGTTTCTATGGACATCAACAATCAACAATATCGACAATGACAATAATGTGAACATTCACATTACTGTATACTGATGTGGATGTTCACACCAGTGTCTACTACTGTGAGTTTATCCATTAATGAACAGTAATGTAAATGTTCACATCATCGATGTTTACAAAATCAAATTCAAAAACAACAACAATAATACGACAATGTAAATATATACATCGGTGATCATATTATGATTGAAAAACAGAAGGTGAAATGGTATTGCTTACTTTTGTTCCTCAAAGTGGGTGGATACGGAAATCTATAGACCACACTCAGTTGATGAAATACGTGAATTTTGGAACAACGAAGCACTCTCCTTCCGATGTGAACCTTCGCAGCGGTGAGATGAAGAGAAATAACAGTGGCCAACGACAGTGGACGGTGGACGACAACGATGGTGAGGCGATGTGAATCTAGGGTTACGGTGAGGCAATGTGAATCTAGGGTCGACGATGAGATTTTGTTTAGGAAATTTTTGGACTGAATAAATGGAATCAGAATGGGTTTGTTTTTAGAATCGATTAGACGCGGGAGAAGCAGAGTGAGGGTTATTTCGTCTTTTTACAATTAATGAACCGAATGGAATATTCAAAAATAATTTAAATTTTATGGAATAAAATAGTTACAAATAGGATTTATCAAAAAAAAAAAACCCTAAAATTTTATAAATTCAAATATAGTTTGAGTACAAATTGAATCCGCCGGCTGTATTGGACTTGGGACGTGCTTTATGGGCCACCGATATTCAAGCCCAGATTCTAAATTCAAAAAATTTGAAATATCCGGAGGATTCGATTCATGCATATACCCATCTGTAAGTAAGTACCCAAGGAAGAAAGGAAGTCGGGGATGCGAATCAGGTGAGTGGCACTGGCTTGTGATTATCATCACATCACATCAGTGAATTCTTTTGATCGGACGGTCCGGAGAGTCGCGTCAGCTTAAAGCTACCCCCGTGAAGTTCACAACCTCACTCACCTTTTGCTCCCATATATAAACCAAACCCCCAAAACAGTCTCTCTCTGTCTCTCCAAGTCTGCGTTTCAATGGTGAGTTTTCATGCCTTTTCTCCATAATTTTTCTCTCTGTTTCGATCTCATTTTCTCGCACTTTCTTTGCATTCATTTCTCTCACTCTACATTCGATTGTTTTTGGAAAGTACAAATGTTGCCTCGAAACAAAAGATCGCCTAGGGTTTTTGTTTTCATTTTCTTCTTCTTTTTTGGTTTCAATTGATGGTGGATATATATATATATATATTTTTATTTATATGTGTGTGTGTGTGGTTGCAGGCATTGCCGAATCAGCAAACTGTTGATTATCCGAGTTTCAAACTTGTAATTGTTGGCGATGGTGGAACAGGTTTACTTTTCTTGTTGATTATCCGAGTTGTTTCTTATTTGTACTTTTCTTAATTTCTTTTGGCTTGTCTTTGTTGGGAACTTGGGACTAAAAGTTACCTAAAAAAAAATGAATAAATAAATAAAAATCAACTGACGGGCCTTCTATTTTATATCGTTTTGGAAGCTGAAATGACATTAATGATAGCTCTTATTCCCTCTTTTTGTGTTGGGAAAACATTAAATTTTAATGGAATTTTAGTAGTTTTATGTCTCATTACATTGGTTTAATATGTCATTTCTAAGGTTTTCATATTGCTGTTTTTTAGTGTCTGAATTTTTTAAGCTACCATGGGCCCCTAAACCTTTTTATGGAATAAAGGTGATATTTCCATTTTACAACTTCATGATAAATTCTATGGTCTATGAGATACTTCCACAAAGCATTAGAGATGAATTCTCCTCCATTTCACTTTATTTGATAGGGGCGGAGAATTATGATAGGTTTCTCTATCCGAGAATGAAGAGTCAAAAGGGCTGTCATTTCTAGTCACAGGGTTAGGGTCTTCCCCCCCCCCCCCCCCCCCCCCCCCCCCTCCTTTTTCTTTTTTGGTATTGAAAAAACTTCAAATTTTAATGAAATTTAGTTGTTTTATGTCATGACATTTGTTTAATATGTCATTTCTAGGGTTTTGATATAGGTTTTTTGTAGTGGTCCGTCTGTCATTTCTTATCACTGGGTTAGGATCTTTCTTGCTTATGCCATTTTTGATATTACATGTTTAGGGTTTAAATTTCAGATTTGGTAATCAAATTTGATTTTAGTTAATTTCATGATTGTTAGAGTTAGTGTTTGATTTCGTGCGGCTTTTATGTTATTAGTTTGATTGAAATTGTCTTTTGGCTGAAATCATCGTGTTTGTTCGATGTAGGGAAAACAACATTTGTGAAGAGACATCTTACGGGTGAATTTGAGAAGAAATATGAACGTAAGGCTGCTGAAGAGGGATCCACTGTTTTCTTTCAATTAAAATTTTTATGAGTTTATGCTATCTGCATTTTTATGTATGAGACTTGTTGGGTTTTTTTTTTTTTTTTTTTTTTTTTTTAAATCATGAATAGCAACAATTGGTGTGGAAGTTCATCCTCTGGATTTCTTCACAAACTGTGGGAAACTTCGGTTCTATTGCTGGGACACAGCTGGGCAGGAGAAATTTGGTGGCCTTAGGGATGGCTACTAGTAAGTAAATCTATTTGTTTTATTTGTATCATGCTGGATTCCAAGTTCAAAGATAGCCTCAAGTTTTGTTAAGGTGATAAATATTTGTGGCATTTTCTTTTATAAAATATGCTGTGGGTATCCAACTACAGTAAATATTTGGTGCCTAGAGTATTTTATCTAAACTACCCCCAACTCATTTAGTTTTGAAGTTCTCCTTCAGAGGATTTTTATTTATGGTGCACAATAATTCTTTTGTTGAAAAATGGTACCAGAGGGTAGAGATCATATTTCTGGAATATCTTTTACGTTGCAGCCTCTTCAAGTATCATGATAGAAGTTTGTATTATGTGCAGTATCCATGGACAATGTGCCATTATCATGTTTGATGTGACTGCCCGATTGACATATAAGAATGTTCCAACATGGCACCGAGATCTTTGCGGTATATCCAGAAATCTTAATTTCATAGTTTCTGGTTGGATTAGTTTGACTTCACAGTATTTAAATATTTTAGTATTTTTTGTTGTCAATGTTGTTGTCAATGCCAGGGTCTGTGAGAATATCCCAATTGTACTTTGTGGGAACAAGGTTGATGTGAAGAACAGGCAAGTGAAGGCAAAACAAGTTACTTTCCATCGGAAAAAGAACTTGCAATACTACGAGATATCAGCAAAGAGCAATTACAACTTTGAGAAGCCTTTCCTGTACCTTGCCAGAAAACTTGCAGGGTAAGGATCAATTTTTTAGAAATAGACATTTTATTCTCTTTGCTTATTCTGTACCAACAATATTTTCTGGTTGTAGGGATCCAAACTTGCATTTTGTGGAGTCTCCTGCCCTTGCTCCTCCAGAAGTGCAGATTGACTTGGCTGCACAGCAGCAGTAAGTTTTTTGTACTACAACCACACATCTCTCTCTCCCTCTCTCTCTGCACGTGTGTAGCAAAATTTCAGTAACTCAACCAATTAAGAATTATCTCATCTTGGTTATTTCTTCCCTGTATCTGAAGTCATTGAGTAGTGACTTTTATGGGGAATAATTTGTTCATGGCCTGTGGTGTTACAGTACACCTTTCATTACTATTGTTAGTCCCTCCCCTCCCCCTCATGTATTTCTGCACACCATTAGTTTGCTTCTTAACTGTGCACTGTATGGTGATTGATGGTTTCTGCAGGCACGAGGCAGAGCTTGCTGCAGCTGCAAGTCAGCCCCTTCCGGATGATGATGATGATGCATTTGAATAGATAGGGTTTCCTCCTTGGAGAGACATTATGTCCTCCCAAATAGTGTCTCATTGTATTGGTGTCCCAAATTTTCTGTCATACATGACTTACCAATTGAGAATTTTGGATGATGTGTATGGCTTTTTGGTACTACTATTAAATGTGTGTGGTATTTTATTTGTGAAGAGGTTTATAAGGTGTTGTGACTTCTCTGGATATTGAACTTTTTGGCGGAAGTTAATATATGACAAACAAACTGGATCCATGGCCTGGCAACTGAAACCTGTTTTTGTATAATCCTTTATTGTTTTTGCTTCACCATCAGCTCCCCTGTTTTGCACTCGCAATACCAATTGGCAAGCAATACTTGTCCTCCTTAATCAAGTTATCAATTGCGAGAATCCTCCAGTGTCCACCCACCTGGGCAAAGACAACAATCATGGAAAGGGATTTGGTTTTTCTGCATCACTTATCCATGAAAATCATGAATGGCTATTCTTCGTTCATGATTTTAATTGTTGATATGTTTTTTAAGAAAGTGGATTTATCAAGAGACAGATTCAGAGAATCCATAGAATGGTTAACATTAGCAATGAAATATTCAAATGCAACTGGAATGGAACAAGTATAACCGCCAGAAGAAGACATAAAACCAGTTATTCAACTAAGGTGGTACTTATTGTTCATTGCATATCCTGGTACGATGATGAGTAACAAGAAGAACGAGACTTTTTTAATGCCATAATAACTTCAAATTCAACATTCATGCCAGAACAATTTCAAATTCACAAAATAATAACCAATTTTTCTGTGAGACTACAAATAGATGGTGAGATTGCTCCTATATAACAAAAAAAGTTCACAAACAAATCTCTCACCCAACTTCACATCCACAAGAACCATGTTTTTACCCCACATGTCATTGCTTTGAAATTTTCCCTTGTCAGTTTCTTTAACAGATTATTTATGAGCACCTCGTGTTGATCTGGCACTGTGAGCAGACCTTGATGGAGGAACGAGACAGCCAAGACCTTTGTCTTCTCTGCTGTGATCTTCCTCACTCAAATTATGCCAACACTACTTTGCACAAAGAATCACAAGGATGTTGATGACTTCACCTTGATTTCTCCTTCTTTTTTCAGCTGTGTTTGGAAATCGGTAGAGCTTGGTTGACACCTTGCACTACTGCATTTGCAGGCATACCATCTAATAGTTCATCTTATTTGTTGCTGTTTTATGCCTTCTAAATGAAGAAAAAAAAGTTTTCCCTGGCTTACATGCACGAAATAAAATAAGGGTCAAAATTTTGATCGAACATTTGACTCAACAAAAATGTGCCCATTTGAATTGATAGAAGTTAAAGGTCCACCTAATAAGAATAAGTTCACTAGGAGTTCTAAACATAAGTATGACAAGCTACTGAAAGGGCAGTCACCAGTCACCGGGCATGACGCTCCGGCCACTGTTGGGTTCAGGGTGAGTATGTATGCAGCCTTACCCCCGTGTGTGGTGAAGAGGCTGTTTACGTGATTTGAATCCGTGACGCCCAGCTATGCAATATCATCATTATATTAACCATCATCCTTGAACTCAATCAGTTGGTGGTAACAATACAAATTTGGTCATAATAATGTTTTACACATAGGAGGGAGGAAAACTGTACCTCCTGATATCAGTAGCATGGCCATGAACTTGAGGACCCAGCCTCTACTGAGCCCCAAGCCTCAACTGATGATCCTTTAATGTTTGCTCAATCAACAACTAAAACTGAATCTACTACAAAAAGGAGACAATGAAGCATGGCAAAACCCAAGTTTCATAATTCATACATCTCTATAATGTGTTTTACTTAAAGCTTTTATCATGAAAGTTAAATCGTTTAATCATACTTTTCAAGGCATCCAACATGGGCCTATTATGATTTTAACTACAGTGGCAGGGATGCGCCTTCAGTAAACTCCTAAATTTCAAAGAATGAAGGTTTATATATTTTATTTCCATTTCTAATAAAGTCAATTCAATTCAAAGGGAGTTGTTTGGAGCTTAGTACATATTTTTGATAAGAATGAAAGTCGTCTGAGAGATTCAATTTTCAAAACGCGGGACTATGTTACAAACCATTTTCAGTTGCAGCAAAGGCTTTAAAGCCGATCCAATGACCCAGAAGATGCACCTATAAGCACCACATGAACCCATGAAGGTCCAGGCTGGTCAAATAAGAGGACCCACAAACTTTTTGGTGGCTTATTGGAGAGATTGTGCCCCACAAACAAAGGTCTAGGAGATTGGAACACTCCCACCAAATGAAACCATAAGAGCCACAACGAGGGAGCACGAACCCTATCATTTTACAACCATAAACACATGAATTCCTATCATAAAAGAGGGCTTTATATTTCTAATGCATCTTCTTATAAAAATATTGCCCTCAAACAAAAAGGCAAGTAACTAACCCATATGACGGAATGTCAAGGTTATCTAATAAAACACAGCTCTGAAAAAATGAAGTATAAGGCATGATATAGAAAGCAATGATTACAATAAAAGAGCATGAAGCATAGCAAGAGAGACAATTTCATTGTAAGTGCTCTCTCAATAATTGAGTCTCTTTTCAAAGATAAGAAAGTGGTTTGATCAAGCATAGAAATTCAGTGTGAAGAGAAAAGTCCAGCAGGTATGAAACTTCTTAAAGGTGCTAGTGCTGCCCCCGTCCCCCTTCTCCCGAGCATCGATATAAAAAAAAAATTCCCCTACCCGCACATTAATTTATTTGTGTTTGTTTAGTTGAACAAAATAGAAATCACAAATATCTCCAAAATGACCATAATAATACAGTACAAGTTTCAAGAGACCTTTCTCACCAATGATCCTGCAGTACCAGTCCCACTCCTGGGAAAATAAACCGTCTGGTGAATTGTAGTGCCTCCATCCTAAGAACATACAATCCTGAAAAGAATCACCAGAATAACTGTTATCTTGTCATAGACTTGGAGGGTATAAGAAAAGTTTACACAGCACAATCTAATGAGACATATCAGTTAGATAAAAAAGAAGAAAAAAAAGCATAGACACATCATGACGAGAAACTAAATAACAACCAAATATAGGAAACCATGAGAGGTAAATGATGAGAAGAAAATTGTTTACACAAAACACTTGATATTGTTTACGGATATCTTGGTTGCTCTCTTCTTCTTCCTTTTTTATTTTTTTAATCACCTCTCAATTCAGAAAGCAGGAAGTAGCCACAAATCTTACATGCCTCCTACCTTATTTAATCCATTCCTTCTTAAATTTTAATTCTTCTTTGCACTGCATATTTCCTGCCTAATAATTCTTTACTCTGCATATTTCTCTGTGGCATCCATCTTTCTAGTTGATCTACATACCTTAATGATACTACTCCTAGCAAAACACCTCCAACTTGCTATGCATAACATCCAATGTAAAGGGAACCTTGCACTTGGAGAAAACTTGCAAAAACTCATATTCCATTACAAATGATATAACAGAACAGTTCAAATGACTCTGCACTTTATAGGAACATGCTCCATGGGACTCCCACACTTCCAAAGGCGAAAAAGATTACTATATGCCTAGAAAACATTTAGGAAGTACTTCAGCAGAATTTAGCTTCAAATCCACATACATATGTATGAGTATATAATGTATATATGTATGCAATAATACCTTGAATACTGATGAGAATAAAGGACCATCCTTACACAACCACAAAGTTCATCAACTAAATATAAACTAAATATCATTGGATTGTGATATTTCTAATCTCCTTTTACCTAAAAGCAAAATTACATGTGCAGAAGTTTCCCAAATGAACAAAATAAATAAACTATGGAACACTAATGATCTAGTCACAAGTTTGGTCTTTTGGTTCCCTTTATTCTTCCTGGGGGAGATGTAGACCATAACCATAAAGAATGCTTCTGAATCATAAAACTTGAAATATATAAAAGCATACTCTGTATTGAAAATATATATATATATATATATAAAATTTTAAAAAAAAGAAAAAAGAAAAAAGAAGAAGAAGAAGAAGAAGAAGAAGAAGAAGATCTTTGGCATAACACTATCGCCATTACAGCAAATTCCTGAATTCATAACTTCTGATGAATATAAATCTTCTTATCTTTCTAGATTGTGAAGAAGACAACGGAAAGGAATAGAGTTTTCTCCTTAAATTGCAACAGGCCACTCCAAACATATCCAACTTCATAATATATTATGTTACAAGGGCTAAAAATTTCAGAACTAGACCTGAAGTGAAGGTTGCAGTCATGACATCATAGAATTGACGTAGAAATTTAAAAATTCAAAAGAACACATACCAAAACAGCTCCTGCACTCAAATCTACAAATTGGCTTTACTTAACACCTACATATGACAAAACATCATGTTGCTTTACCACTGGTAATTCGTAATTTTTGGATGCTTGGTGATACTTCACAGACACTGTTCACTGCATGACATCAAACACATGGACTATACTGGGTCAAGCATGCAACAGACAAATAAATTTTGAAGAAAAATACAGTTGCAAAGAAAGTAATAAAATACAAGAGTACATATTTTTTTAGCTTCATTTGCTATGTTACTTTCTCCTTCCTGATTATTATTATCATTATTTTTCTTGATAAGTTCTCCATCCTGAATCCCAACTTCAATGTTCATATTGAGGTCAATTAATGCTTATTACATAATCTCCAAGTCACATATGAGCAAAACTAAAATCTTACACTACAATCTATAAATGTGAATCCATTTAATGCACTATCATAAAACAAGTATACTCATTACTGTCAAAGTGGACAAATAAATTACGCAAGTGGAAGTAAATTTGTCTCTTTGCTTGTACAATTTCGATACTATTTCACTGCCAGGTCCATGTCCTAATTTTGAATTTGCCATATTTAGGATTTAGTGCGTTGGCAATTTATGTAGACAAAACAACGGTTGATGTCCAGGTTAGAGTATAGCTCGAGTTTCCAAGCGTTCAAGATTCAAGATCTTCAAAGATAACACAGCATGTTTGAATATCGTCACAAGTATAATTTCATAAGCATATTGCATTAGTTTACGACACATTTTTAATGCCTAAAATAACCTTAGTTTGCCCACTTTTAGTCCTTTATGTGTTCAATACTTATTGACTTTAAGTCTGGACTATTTAGGTAACTGTTGAGGGTTCGGCTTGTCCAAATTCATTTCTTATTCAAGAAAAACCAATACAAACTAGGTCACACGTTGAAACACAAGAACCTCAATCTTTGAATTTGATCTTCTTGAGTAATAAATTATTTAGAGATTCAAGATTGAGCAGTTTCAAAAAAATTCATGTACACATGCGCACTTAGTTCACTCTAGTGCATTGGTTATTCTTGTCAACTGGCCAATTATGATCAGAGTAGCGAGCTGAAATCTACACAAAATGAAGCTGAAAATGGAGCTCAGTGGAGTCCAAGCCTTTGAACTTGCAAACTTCAAGGTGAACATGTCAAGGCTAACGCATTTGAGGTTTGGATCGTAAGTGGTTTACTTGAGGCTTTGTATTAAATAATTTAAACTCTTGATCTAGTCAATCTTGGCAAGTAGGAGTACATGTGGGTTGTCACCAGTCAGGGATATGGCCCTTTATTTTGTCCTACTATTGTGCATGTCATAGGTGTAGCCATTTTAAGTGCAATGGACCAATAGACAACTCCTGAAGGCCATGTGTGCAAAACCACACTCCGTGTCACATATTCAGCAAGCTCAATGGACACAGACTGAACAGCTAAAAGATTTACGAGAGTAAAGAGTTAGAAGTACTCCCAGTCTAAGAGCATCCACATCAATCTAGCTAAAATCGTTTTTTAGCTAAATTAGTGATATTGTTCATCAAAAATGGACATGCATCAGTCTCGCTACTGTTCATCGCTAATTTACGAGTGCTATAGTACCTCACTACAACAAGCGAGGTACTGTTCATTGCTACAACATAGAAATTAGTGTTACCGGAACTCTGGCCGGTCAACGGCCATTTTTTTTTTTTTTTTTTACATTTTTTAAGAATTATTTAGTTGGTAACTCATCAATTTAATAAAAAGAGAAAGAATAACAAACACAATAAGAAAATAATATTTTAATAAAATTAAGTTATAATAGAGAGTTTGATGCAGTAGGTACTAAAGAGGTAACTAACTAAAATAGTAAAATAGGTTTTTTAGCTATAATTTGACTAAAAATTTGAAGAGGTTGATGCAGATGCTCTAATACCCACAGGACTTAAGATGGATAACAATAAAAGGGGGATACAAACAGGAATTAGGTTAGGTTAGGAACAACTTTTAGTCAAGAGTCAGATTCACTCATGGTCACTCCACAAGTCCAACAAAACTCCACTTCCAAATAAATAGTTCAAGTGTTCAACTATTCTTCTTTTCAACTTGTGGAGCTTATATTACACGCTTGAAATACAATCATTTGTCAATTATCATTTTAAAAGGTCAAGGATGGGTACAGATGTTTCCTAAGAAAAATAAAAGAAAAAAAAGGTGAAAAATAGAAGAGGCTGTATTTCGTTAATTTTTTTTTCCTTCTGCATTCTTCTATTTATCAATATGTTTGTTCACCTTTTATGCAACATGATAATGAAATCTGTGAAATTCCAAAAACAACACTAAATGGAATAAAATTTAAATACTCCTCCTCCAACTACTATTATCACCTCTCAAATAATTGGTTAGCAGAACATAAGTGAAACAAAATATGACTTCACATATAAAACTTGATAAGTTTGAACACATTTACCATCACTTTAGAATAGTAAACCATACTGATACTGTCATAGAACTAACCAAAAGAAAATAATAAATGATGATGTGTTAATGAAAATTCAGACTCAGGCATCCTATAGGAATTGAATGTTGTTATGCACATTGCACAATAGAATTTTACCTTCGTAAAGTACTAGAGTCATTAAAGAGTGGCCATAAGCTTCTATAACCATGTCATTTTAAAAAAAAAAAAAACCTAAAACTACGTGTTAAATCACGCTAAACCCTATGGAATTCCAATTGCCTGTTCTAGGTCGAATTGATGGATAATGATATGAAATTAATAAATAATATAATTATATGCACTGGCAAAACAACAATATATGAAGAGTAAGAACACAGATCAGCAAGCAAACAGTTTAATAATGGGGGATATCTGAACTAAAAGTTTAATGAGAACCTTCCAGATCAGGATATTTATGGCAGCTTTTCCAAATGTTTAGTTTTACTTCCTTCAGCAGAAGATATTACTTCCTTCGGCAGAAGATATCTTGACAAATCTAAAAAGCCGGCCTGAAATGAGAGATACTGGTGAACCAGTATAACCACTGATAACAGAGGCTGGCCATGAATTGGCTTATTCGTAGGGAAGTGGATGCAGATATTGCCCCCAATGTTTATGCCAAGAGAAAGGCGGCAACCCCAGCATCAACTTTTGACCTTTGGAAGCAAAAGATGCATGCCTCCAACTGTGGCCCTGGAAAATGCAGGGCATTCATCAATAACAACCTCAATGGGGAACTTGCATATGCTGCCACATCGTATGGAGGAAATCAAAGCTATGCAAATCTGATCAAAACTATGTTCACATTATAGCCAAATAGCATGGAATAGCTGTCATACCATTGTGTCATATGGTTAATGCTATGAATCCACTAGAAAATAATAAAGAAGGTTACTGACTGGAAACTAACAACTTCATTAATAGCTCATTAATAGCATGGTCTTCATCTATCTTTTGAATATTTAATAACTTCATTAATATCCAGAGTGCAAATTCCGTGCAAAAATTCCTGTAGCCAACCAGAAAGCTTCTATGTGCTTCCACAAAGCTCTAGAACCCAATCGCTTCTTTTGGAAGAAGAAAAAGGTTGATACAACAAACTAATTATAAATACGTGCGTATAAACATGAGCAGCTGTCTTTGATGCATGCACAGACATGCAGGAGGTAAACTAGACTAGGAAACTTTCATATCCTTCCAGTGATTCATCAAACACAGAGGCTTGAAGATTGAATTTCAGAATAACAGAAAGTAATAAGGGATATCTAACACCAAATGGAAACATAGGTTTATCAGTGCATCTCTTGAATGTAACACTTGCAGAGATATAATATAGGTAACTCTGAAATATTTTTGAAATGACATTCAAGGTCATTATTACAAATTGTAACATGTTATAAGCCGCAAAACAAAAACCAAAAGAGCAAACCAGGATGAGACTGAATACATTCATTTCTTGGTGCAAATTTTTATACATAATCTCAGAGTTACAAAATTCAACTGTCTAAAGAAGACTAGATAACCAAGACAGAATCTACAAAATGCAACATATGATCCTGCTTCTTACAACGGCTTTTTGGACATCAAAGACAAAGAGGATCCTATGATGAACGGAAAAAAGGAAATACTTCAACTGTTAACTAATATGAATACCAGTTCCAACAGAAATTAAATTTCTTAGCTCCGTCAAATGTTCATCATTTGAAATATGGAGCATAATACGGAGATTTGTCAACAGTGCTTCTTGGTCCCAACTTAAGGGGCCAGAAGCATACAATGCCTCAAGAGTGCAGCGATATGCATGCAATTCTAGTCTATGGATACTTGCTACCACTTCCTCTTGTAGAGGAAAGAGACAGTTTTCCTGATTTCCTGAGCCAGAAAAAGATTCTGCATCACTACAAAGGGCATCTGTAACTTGACGACGACCTGCAACAAAATGACTGGGAAACTTAATTGGACTCTCACTAGTAACGCTACAACTACCAACGGAGCATTCATCACTATCAGAATCATTAGGTTCTGAGCTTCTTGCAATAGAACAACCAACCAAACCACTTAGTTTTGCCCTCTCCATTTCATAATATCCATTTGATCTATTGTTAGAGGAAGAATGCATGCATTTTTCACCCAGATTTTCTCGTGGGTAAACAACAGCATCTACCTTTTCTTGTAACGGAGCTGGAACAAATCTCTGACGCCTACCTTCATTCTCAATTGCTCTTCTTTTCTGAAAATTAGCAGTACATGCATCAAGAAGAGAGGAGCGGTATGGAGATGCTCTCTTCAGTGTTCCAGAAGAGACCATATAAGGTTCCTGCAGTCCTTCATTCTCCTGAGCAGCAAAATGATCATCTCCTGCTTGCAGCTTGATCTTTGTATTGACTTGCAGCTTTTGAAAGCTTGTCTTGCGATGAAAAATTGAAGTTGACAGCTTGTTTGCTTTCACATCTTCACAACTTCTAGACCCCTGTTGCAGCAGCCAACATACAATCAGACAATGCAAAGATGAGCGTGGCAAATAAAAGCAATGGTACACATTTCCGAGTAAGAAAGTATGGAAAACACCAGAAACCAGAGTGCATTTGATAGAAGTACAAAAGCTACAAACACTTCGTAAACAATGTGAGAAACAAAAAATGCACAAACATTATATGAGACAAAAAATACAAGTCTTGAAACTCTACCGAGGACAACTTATAAATTACCAGCAAATTTATACAGAAGAGAGGGGAAAAATGGAAAGTAACTTTCCAATCACAACCCATTTGTTGTCTTCCCAAGATTGGCGGACCCTGATGTTTGATTTGTGGATTCTGAATTCCTGGGTAACTCCAAGTAACCTCACCAAATAATGATCTCTGTCCAAACCCTTCAAGACTGTAGCAATCTTCCACGAAAAATTATCAAAAACATCCACAACATCACCAACCAAAGAAATCTCAACACCTTCCATAGAAGGAGGACAAGGCCTAATAGCATTCCTGGGCACCCTCTCCACAACCTCATTTGTTGAGCCCGGATAACAATCATACTTCACACTGTAAGTATGACCATTACCAGAGATGATTTCAGCACAGCGCCATGAGATCAGCGCCTCCTTTTTGCTCATAACCTCCACTTTACTTCCCCTCTTGAACCTCATGATTATGAAAACCCTGGGCCCTGAAACCTATCAAAACCAAAAATTAAGAACTTGTACACGAAACTAAAACCTAATTCACTCCATGAAAACAATGATCAAACTAAACAATAAGAATAACAGACTCAAGATATGAAAACAATCATCACTGGCTAAAAACTTACAGAAAGGATTATGATTGATAATGATAAACTATATAAACAACTGATAATTATATATATATATATAGGTGTTCATTTTCCATGGAACATCTAGGGTTCCATATATTCAGACAAAAATGGACACAAAGATCAAGAAGAACCTTATCAATATTCAAACTTTCAAATCTATTTCCCTTCATAACGATCTATGCTGAAACCCCTATAATCCCTTGAAATTTAGGGGAAAAACCAGAGATTTAGCAAATGCCAAAACATTTGCCAGATAATTGGGAAGCAAGGGCACAGATGATCCCCTCCCCCCTCCCCAAAAAAAAAAAAATTAAAAAAATTTAAAAATTAAAAAAAAAATTACCAAAATAAATTTTTTAAAAATTTAATAAAACACCAAAATCACATCCTGAGTACAAAAAACTGATCAAATCAAGTCCTAAAAATATTTTATTTACCAACCAAATTGAATTAAACCTTAAAAACTAAACCTACTAAGCATAAAAAATTAAGCAAACGAACATTAAATTCCCAAAAAATTTCACAAAAGAACAGAAATTATATCACTTTGACAACAAAATTTGATTGAACTCTTGTACAAAAAGATTGTAAACTATCACAAATTAACACGCAAATACACTAATCATGAAGACATGAAAGCATTGAAAGAGCAGAAATTGAAACCCTAGAATTGAAATTGACCTGTGCAGAAGCCTTAATCTTGAACCTCGAGGAGTTTGTTTGATTTCGATCTCTCAACTTTTGGAATTTGTATGTTTTTATCTCTCTAGGGTTTGTTTGTTGCTGGTGAGAAAAATAAATTTGGGCGAAAAATAAATAATAAAAATAAAATTGTGAATATATATGTCAGTGAAGGGTATTATGGGAATGTGAGAAAGTTTGGCATTCAGTTCGAAGCCATAAAAGGAGGAGTGCGTAGTGCGCCCACTGCTTGTTGTAGTACGCAACGCCTAATTTGTGTTTTGTTGGCGTGATCACGCGCCTTCATGGAGACTGTAAAACACGCTCTTGTTTTTTATTTGAATACTATCTTTTTTGGCAAAATGGAGTATCTTTTTGGGCCCACCATGGCATGGGATAGGTTAATGCACTAGGTTAATAAATTAGATTTTAAATAATTACTCTCTCTTTTTTTTTTGTTTTTTTTTCAGTTAGACGGATTTTTTTATATTTGATTCAATTTGTTATAAAAAAATTCACTGAAAAAAAAAATGTCTAAGAACAATTTTTGAAAAATTAAATCAAATAAATATTAAATTTTTTGAAATTACTAGACTTGACAATGCAAATTAAAATTGAAGTATTATACATGGAATTTTTAGTAATGTTTGGTTTAGTTTGTTTGGTTATTATAATTTTAAAAGAAAATGTGTTGGATCCCCTCAAGGTGGCACCTCCTTTGTTTTTAGTTGGTCAGTTTTTCTTTTTTCTTTTTCTTTTTTTTCCTTCTCCTCCAATCACTACCCGCCACGTGTGTGTGGAGTGGTAGAGGTAGTGATTGGAGGGGGTCTCAATCACTTCCCAATTTTAAAATACAACTCAAAACTCAATTATCTCTCTTCTCTCTCCTTCTCTTTTTTTTTAATTATTAATAAATCTATCGATCACTTTTCTCTCTTCTTTTTCATTTTCTCATATTCTATTCATCAATCAATTAAATTTTCCCTCACACCCATCTATTTAACTTAAAAAAATTTTAAATTATTCCAAAATTATTTTCAAAACTCATAACTACACATTTCAACTTTCAAAATTCTTTTTAACAACTTATCTTTTAAAATACAATTCAAAACTCAAAAATTATTTCAAAAATTAAATAGTATTTTTATTATTATTATTTATATAGTAAGAACTTTAAATAATGTCATAATTTAAGAGAGTGTGAATCCAAATGACATGAATATAATCTGAAATGGGTATGGTCATTTGAATGCTTTGCCCACTGTATTAATCACAAAAAATGAGTATGCTCATTTTATGCCTCGAGTCCGTCTTTTGCATGGGTTAATCCCAAAAAATGATGTTACTACAACTTTTCTTCTTTTATTTTAGAGAAAAATATGCAATATTAATTCTCACAATTACACCATTGAAGGGGAGAGATTTTGATTTTGAGTATGAAAAGAGTCAAATAAACTAATATTATTTATTGAGGTATTAGGTCTTGAGCTTAGTTTCCTATCAAACCTTAAATAGGTTCAATAGTGTAATTAGAATTTCATTTAATAAAAGTCATATTAGATTTTTAATTTTATAAAATTTATTACTGTAATATTATATATATTCAATAATATTGATATAAGCAATTTAAACTTGTCACCTTATATGTAAAAACAAATACATAAAAATATAATATTATATATAAAACAGTTTAAGGCGTATGTCAAGTAACATCAAAACAAACTCGATGAAGGTCAAAATTAGCCTATTGCAATGTACAATGTTGTCTACTAGCACTCTAATACATGTCCATTGCCGCTTGGCTAGTAGCGCCCACACTGAAAGCCAAGTCTTGGGACGAGCTAACTAAAATATTTTCACGACAATTCTATATATAAAAAGAATTGGGATATTTCAAAGTTTCTTTAGAGTAAAAAATGTTACAAAAATCATCAAAAACAAGAAGTGTAAACAAATTTATGAGACACATGAATTGACCCACTTTGTAAATCTATCAATAAAATGGTATAATTCTTGTTAGGTAATTCTCCTTTCTTCAAATTTTAGTGGTTTGATTTGAACTCATACAAGGCTTGGCTTTACCATAATTGAACAATTTGTTTAAAATGGATTCATGTAACAAGTGGGTAGACTTAAGTTATACATTTGCAAACTCGATGATTTTATTAAATTGGTTGGTTTAAGAATTTTTATACCAAAATCAATAAAATAAAATCAGAAAAGATTAACATAAACCCCACCCAAACCCCTAAATAAAAAGAAATAAAAAGCTCTTAAAAGAAAGTTATGAAAAAGCTAACAAGTTACCAAATAAAGTATCTTATTTTTTGATTTATTTTTGTCAATAATAAAATTTTCTAACTTTGAGTTGAAATTTTTTATTTTTAAAGGATTTAAATTTTACTAAGAGTAATGTTAGAGACTCCCACATTTATATCTATAAATTCACCCACAATGATATTACATGGGAGTTGAGTCCACCATCATTAAATGTGTAACGAATTAAAAATTGACACGTATTCTATCATATCATAATGAGTAAAATCATGAAGTCTTTTTTTAAGATGTGAAGTATTTTTCCTTTATTACACTTCATATATTACAATTACAAGGAGAAGCTCTCATCTCATATACGGTAATAGTTTCTTGTCACTATTGACCCATGGCACATGTTGGTGTGATGATGCTTAAACAGTCCAATGTAGAGAGGTTGGGGTTTTAAATGAAAATATTATGAAACAACTAATTATTGGTAAAAATGTAATTCTATAAAATAAATCAATTTTCATATTATTAGACACATTGTGAGTCTCTTGTATATTTATTAACGGACTAAGCTTTCCTCTAATGCAGAGATATTGTTCAGGCACGTGGTAGACTTGATAAGTTCAAATATCACCATCTAATATTCTAGATATTAGATGGGATATAGACTCAATTATATGTGTATTTAAAGACATCTCCAATCCTTCATCACATCATATATCAAATTCAAATTTGATAACTAAAATTTTTTTTGGAGAACTCAACTCCAATCGTTTCATCAAATAAATGAAGGGAAAGTTACTTTTTTTATCGAATCAGAGTTTTATTCTTTTATTAAATTTGTAGGTGGCCGTTGAATAGGACGTTCACCCGGTCATCCTCTTGAATAATCGGATTTTGAGATGAATTAGGTATTTTTTGCTCTTCATCGGATAACTGGCAGAATGAGCGTTCGGACAACTAGCCGAATTGATTAAGACAGTTGAAATGCATGACATCAAATTAAATTTTTTATTAAATTTTTACTCAAATTTAATAAAAAAATTTGATAAAACATTGGAATACTCTAACAATAAGAAAATTAGATAAAAAAAATCTTTATATAAAAAACTTTGCTTCCTAAAATAGACTGGGCATTAGAATGATACAAATCTATCACTTTCAAATGATAAGAAAATTACGGAAGGACAAAACAAGGTAGCGCTAACCTTTCTATCACTTTCACCACCCCAACAATTTATGATGCATTGTTGGTCTGATTTCAATAACGGCCGGTCTAAAATACAAACCAACGGATAATTTTAGGGAATCATGAGTAATTTTATTTTTACACACTTAATTATTTTAATATATATTTAATGAAATATTATTTTAATAATTATTATATCTTAAATTAAAATGATTAATAAATATTTATTGCTTGTAAAATAATATTCTCATAATAACTCTCATATTGCTTTAATCTCTAATTTTATACTCTATTAGTGATGAAAATGTTAATTTTTTCGTGCAGGTTTTTTTTTTTTCCTTTTGTAATTTTCAATAGGGGTGCAACTCAGGCGGGCTCAACCCGAACAACCCGAGCCTAGCCCGAGTTTTTTTAGGGCTTGGGCAACTATATCTTGTAATCTGGACATGCCTGGACAGATTTTTGATGCCCAAATTATAATTCGGGTCGGGCTTGGGCAGAACCAATGGCCAACCTGAGCAACCCGAACCCGAATTAAATTTAATATATTATATAATATTAATATATATAATTTAATAAATTATATAATATATATAAATTAAGTAAAAGAGTTAGTCTTAATTTTTATTTTTTATTTTTTGGTGACCAGAAAATAACTTTGAATAATTCTCAATTCTTTGTTAATTATCAATTCTACCTACAGGTTTCAAAACAAATCTACCTACAAGTTTCTGGGCAATTCGGACAATTCGGGCAATTCGGGCTAACCCGAGTTCAAAATACAAAGCTTAGTAGGGCTTGGGCAAGCTCCTCGGAGTTCATGTTGAGGCTTAGGCGGGCTTGAGCCTTGCTGGCAGCAATTCGGTCGGGCTTAAGGGACCTCCAACCCGACCGAACCTGCCCGAGTTGCACCTCTAGTTTTCAATCGATCGACTAGTGCCGAATTATTTCATTATATTCGAACATCAACTGTTGAAAGTTTTTTATTTTTTTTTCAAAACAAATTTGTCAAACTAATCACTTTTATTTGGAAGTTAAGTTTTGAATTAAATGTATAATTTCGAAAAATCAATGCCGAAATTCCCAGACCAAAAAACATTATAAAAAAAAAAAACCAAGGATTTTATGGCCATGGAATGCACAGAGATCTGAAAATAGAAAATGCAATAACAAAATAGAAAGATGTCTCATCTTCAACAATATTTTGAAGGGTTTTCAATGGCAGTTCAATAAGGTCTTCAATGGAGGATTTTGTTTTCACTTCACTTCACTTCACTTTACAATGTGATCTTGAATGGCCTTCACGTGGATCTATAATGGATTTACAAATCTGGAAGCATGTCACTCAACAAGTGTGTGAAAATGAGGGTTGAGTGGTGTGTACAATGGTTATTAGTGAAGGGTATAATTGTAACTGTTAGTGTGTGAATTGATAAAATTAATTAATAATCAAATTAATAAGTGTGTATATTGAGAGAAGATGTGCATTGAGATAATTAAGTGTGTGGAAATAAAATTTTCTGTAAATTATGTTTACATTTTTTTGTTTACCTATTTGTTTAGGCAACAAATATTTTTTAACCAAAAAATAATAATAATAATAATAATAATAATAATAATAATAATTAGAAAATTTTTCTTGTAATTTTTCTTGTAATTTTTTTTTTTTAATGTTTGGTGACATTCATACTAATATGTTCTCCTCAAGGGAATGTCTCCTCTATACTATTATTATTCATATTTTTTTTATTTAGGTCCCATTATGAGTCTAATAAGGATGATTCAAATCGTTTATCTTGTAAATCTTGCAGTGAAAACTGTCTATACAAAAGATTAGTTTCATCGGTTATCGATGAATAACTAAACAAATCTAATTTTATTTTATAAAATGAATAGTTTAAGTTTAAACTCATAGTTACTATTGATTTTAAAAGATATGATATAATTTGTTCATATGTTTTTCCTGTTAGACCTACGAAAGAAATAGTTCAAATTATTGATGTAGACTTGAGATAGAACTCACAAAATAAAGCATGAAGAAGTATGGATAATAGTGATATGGAGATAGATTTAACTAAACACCACCATATATTATAGCCAAATACTATTATATGACGTAAAAAAAATTAAAAAAATTATGAATCATAACCACATATAAAATTACACTAATTTAATAATTCATTTTAATTTAGAGCTGGTATGGCAATCTTAGAAAAAGTTATAAAGTTACAAAAAAAAGTTTAAAAGTTATCATTATTCATTAAAAAAAATATTAAAAAATTAATATACAAATATTAATACAAATCAACTTTTTGGTCCAATCTAGGTATGACACGATGAACTAGTCAGTGAAAGGGAAAAAAAATTCCATGTATATATTTACTAAATTAGATGGTAAAGTTGGGCCCGTGGGGGCCATCATGGGTCCCTTTTTGATAATCTGAATCGTTCAATATGTAAAACGCGTCTAGTACTATATGTTTATAAAATCACGTCTATCGGATATCACTAACTACATGATCAAATCAGTTTTGTATAAAAAT
The DNA here is from genome assembly GCA_025200525.1 of Camellia lanceoleosa. NCBI lineage: Eukaryota > Viridiplantae > Streptophyta > Magnoliopsida > Ericales > Theaceae > Camellia > Camellia lanceoleosa. The sequence goes on along the minus strand of CM045771.1, from coordinate 136,853,198 downwards.
GGATGGTGTTATAGTTAACAGTTAACAAAAAAACTAATACGATCAGATAGCTATCGATATCCAATCAACGTGATTTTTTACAAACATATAGTACTCGACGAGTTCTACACATCGAACGGTTCCGATTAGAAAAACAGAACCCGTGGTGGGCCCCAATGGGCCAAACAACACCATCTAATCAAAGCCTGAGAATGAGACAATATTTTCTCATCTATTCAACTAGCCGACTCCACTACCAATCCGTACGGCCTCCTTCCCTATCTTCTCCTACACACTTATTTATATAATTTTTTAATACACATTTTTTTATAAAAAGTCAAAAAGTTAACTCAAACATTTATAATTTTTTTCTCAATTTTTTAGTCTAAAAAGATAAAAAATACACTTATTTAAGACACCCCAAATAACCCCTTAATACTGTGGTAAAACCTGGAAATGTTTTGGAAGGCCATCCATTTTACAAATCAAAACATTGCGAAATTAATGAATTTTGTTTGGACTGCCGCAGGGACCACTCCACAGCGCCCCTTATCCACCTCTCAAACCTCCACTGGTGGCTTTAGTAGATTTTAGTTTAAAATACTTTTGATTTTGATTTTTTTATTGCATTAAATGTCAAAAAGTACAGATAATATTTTTTTATCATACTACTTTATTATTATCATTATTGCAAAAGATTATAAGAAATCTGCTACCGGTCAATGAATAAAGAGGGGTGATTTAAAAATTGGTTAAAATTAATTTTTAATAATTTTTTTAACTTTTTAAGATAAAATGTAATGAGACATAAAATGGGTTAAGAACTAGTTTTTAACTTTTTTTAGCTTGTTTCCAAATGACCTCTAAACTAGTCTTAGGCGTTATATACACAGAAAAAAAATATGAGTACGGAAGTTGTGTAAAAAAAAAACTCAAAATTTTATATGGTTTGAATTTAATTTAGAGCCAGATTTGTCTTCAGTCTATTTTGTGAATTGGAGAGTGTTGTTGGGCTTGTGACCATGAGTCATGTCTCAATAATCAGAACTATTCAATGTGTATTACCTAAAAAAAAGAACTATTCAATGTGTAGTACTTTATCCTTATAAAAAATTATATTGATTGAATATCAATAATTACTTGATCGGATTAGATTTTTATCAACAATTTATTTTGAAAATTATATTTACCGTTAATAGAAATTTGATCCGATCAAGTAGCTACCGATATCCAATCAACGTAATTGTTTACAAAGATAAAGTAGTCGACAAATTATACACATTAAACAGTTTGAATCATCGAAATAAGACCCACGATGGACTCCTACGAACCTAACAGCACGCTCCGGTCCAATTTCAAATTGGAAAAAAACCCAACTTTACAATTTATTTATTGTAGAGTCTACATATAAAATGAGTATAAACCACGTAATATTTTCGTGATATATTTTTTTGAATGTATACTTAGCATTGTAGTTATATATTAACCTTTATTCCCACTTAATCTCTTGCCCTTGAAACAGCTAGACCTTAAACAAATGGTGATAAATCTGATGTTAAAAGGCTACTCAATTACAGCTCGGCATGCAAATAACAGGCAATCTTTGTGGAACTTTAAAATTACAATAATTCAATTTTGTAATTCTATCATTTAGAACAGATGGAATAAAAAGTGATTATTGATTATTCCTCCATTTTTTTGGGGGGTGCGAATCTCACATTAATGTTAGTTATTTAAAAATAAAAATAATAATTAGGCCAATAATATTTAAGATTTTATTAGGTCGGTTCAATAATTCTAACCTTTTCATTTTGTCTCATTTATTTCAAAAAATGGAGGGCAAATTTTCAAAGGACACATTTGTCATTCCTTTTTTTTAAAGACAAAAGCAATTAAACCAAAAAAATACGATTATCGGATCAAATTTTTTTATAAATGATATACATGAAGGATCCTACAAAATAAACTATTTCGATTATCAAAACGGGAATTAGACTCCGAACAATTCCCTCAAGTTCATATTTATCCAACCTTTTTTTCAAAAAACGAAAATGATATCATACAAGTATTTAGCTCAATTACTAAAAACAATATTATCCAAAATGGGTGAGGTTTCTTGGGCCAAAAGATGTCCAATTCAAAATGAGGACCTTCCGTGGTATCTACCTTGGAAAATTTAAGACGACTACTCGATTTTTGACTGATTGGAAAGAACTCTGCAATACTTTTTAATTGAATTAGTCAAGTGAATGTAAGATAGATAGACCCATCAAATAATTATTTTGAGCTTGTTCAAAAATAACTAGTCAAAATGTAATATGTGCCATCTTAAACATCTTTATTTGTTTCACGTTTTATGCATGTTGTTCACATTTTTAAACAACGTTGTTCTAAGTAAGCATGTAGGAGATGAGAATCAAAGATGTGTAGATGCTTTTAATAATCATGTTGACAAGGATGACTTTTCCCCAGGAAAAAAAAAAAAAAAAAAAAAAAACTCTAATAATATACAAATAATAAAAAAGGGATTAGTTATACCAAAATCTCCTTAATTATTTATGAATATCAATTTACTTTTTTAACTATGAAATTGTATAATTTGGTATTTTCAAATATGAAAATATGTTACTTTCACTCTCTAGACCGCCTTAAAAAATGATGTATTTGTATGATTTTTACAATTAAAGGGGTCATATAATAGATTTATAGACAATAAGGTTAAGGGTGGTGATTCATCCCACTAATTTTTGGACCACTAATTTTTGGACCAGTAATAGCACTAATGAACTAAAAAAAGAAAAAAATAAATAAACTCAAGCCAAAACATCACATCACTTTGGTGGGGCCCACATCATTAGTGATACTCTAGTGCTCCCAATTTAGAGCTCTAAAATATTATTAATATAATAATATGATAGATTTAAATCTTATCATTTCAAAGCAATAGATAATAGGATGAGGCTTCCCCCGGTCGTTTATCGAATTGGAGGGTACTGTTGGGCCCGTGGGGGGCCCATTACTAGTCTTGTTTCGATAACCAGAACCGTTTAATGTGTAAAACTCATCGATTATTATATATTTGTAAAAAATCGCGTTGATCGGATATTGATAACTATATGATCAAATCAGATTTTTGTCAGCTGTTTGTTTTTCAGCGTCCATTTGTTTTATACAAAATTGACTTGATCACATAGTTATCGATATCCGATCAATGTAATTTTTTACAGGCATATAGTACTCGACGATTTTTACACATTTAACGGTTCGGATTATCGAAACGAGACCCGTGTTAAGCCTCCACAGGCCCAACAATACTCTCCAATCCGATGAAAGACTAGACGGAAGCCTCATCCTAGATAATAAACCAAAAGATTAAAAATGTCATTACCATATATTTCTGGTTCAATATATATGGTATAAAAATTCTAAATAATGCGTGTTTGATTGTGCTTTTGTTTTTTTCAATTTTCTGCTTCTATTTTCCGAACGTATTATTGCATGACAAATTGTTTTTTTAAATTATTTTCAAAACACAATCCAATTTAAGGAAACATCAAAAAATTGTATTTAATTTCAAAAACTATTTGGCACAAGAATGAAAATGAGGAGTGCTTTCAAATTTTCATTGTTTTTTTTCCCCTCCTAAAAACATGCGCGCGCGCACACACACACACACACAAAAATGAATATGAGAAACCAAAAAAGCCGGCTTAAGTCACTTCAAAAAAACCAAAAATATACCAAATGAAGTAGCTTCTTTAAGAACTAGCTTACTTGTGGGCTTTTCAAGCCAATAACTAGCTTGTAAGCCAAGTACCAAAAGAGGCTGTAATGTCCATTTAAATTCACCACCACCATTAATCATGTTTTGGCAAGTCTAACAGGATCCGTTGTCTTCAAATCCCTTTGTTCTCATGTCCCAAAATAGTCGCAGTTGTTCACTATGATTTGGGATTCTCGTGCCTCGAGATTGTGAGTATTTTAGATGATCCCTGGCCAAGTATACCATGGTTCCACCATCCTGGGCGGAAAATTTTCATAACAATATGGCCCATGAGAAAATTTTAAAAGGACATCAAAAATCATTCTCCATTATGTTTGTGAAAGGATTATTAACCACAAACAAACAGAGAGGAAAAAAAACCCTTCTCCCATTCTTCCTTCTTTTCCCAAGAAAATGAAAAGATGAGAATGGAGAGAAATTTATGGTAGTCTTTGGATTTCATTCAAGTTCCTCAAACAAAGCAGTGGAAGATTCTGTATGGTAAGACGGATAATATATCCATCAATTACGAACAAAGAAGTTTCATTAGGGCTTTTGCATGACTTTGTTTTTCTTTCATTGTCTCATTTCCTATATCCAACCTCCTTTATCCTGATCTACACAGAGGATAAAAATAATAATAATAAAAAAAGGAAAAAAGAAAGAAAAAATCTTGTATAATATAAGAAGTTGACAATAGCAAATCACTTTCAATTGTGTCATGCCCAACCAATTGAAGCATTTCTGTTAGCAAAAATCTGGTAAGGGCCAAATCGGCAAACGAGATGCGACAGAGAAACCAAACTTTCACAAACAATAACAAATCAAGCAATTGTGGTTTGAATGTCCTATGCCTTGACAGATTCAAGAACTTCTTTGGGTGTTGTAATGCGAAAAAACAAATGTGAATAAAATGAAAATCGATTGAAGAACAAGTAAACTTGCCACTTAATTACAAGAATTAAATTACAAACTCAATATACATGACAATCGACAGAGGGAAACTTGGCCACAGAGGCTAAATTCTACACAGATTACTCCTAAATACAAAAGCTATTGCTAACAAAGTTAAATTACTTCTAATTCCATAAGAGTTGTGTGTTTGATTGTCCTTCTTTCCTTCGAAATTCCAGCCTTTATGCTACTGGCTTTGCTGCTTCTCTGTTGCCATGTGTCCCATCATGGAGCAAATTTCCTCTACTTCTTGCATAACTACCCACGATCTTCACAACTGCTGGTAACTGCTCCTCTGATACAACACTTTTTTTCTCTACAAATAAACCACGTATCTTGCATCATCTGCGTGCCTTATCTCATGACTTGACACCTGGGCCACGTTTGGCCCCATCTTATCGTGTTATCAGAGGAATGTGCAAAAACTGAATCTGCCACACTCTTTTTAATTTTAAGTTACACCAATGATTAACTTCACTTTCTTATTGCCACATCCTGCAATTGTATCTTTTTCTTCAATTAAAAGTTCTTGGAGTTCTTCTTGCCTACTCTTGGTCCTTTTCTCAATCTCTATACCTTGGTTATAAGGTATGAACCTCTCACAGCTAGTGGTGTTTAGAGGATTGCCTTTAGGTTTCTTTAGGGGGTTCATTGGAGCCTTGCCTTTGTCCTTAGAAGTTGGACCAGCCTGGGCAGGCATCTCTATAGCCAGAGGGGTAATCTTGCTAGGAGGTTGTGCTACATATATATATATGAATGAGTGAGTAGAAATGACTAAATAAACTCAAAAAGTAAGTAGTATACATAAAGAAAGGAAAGAGTGGTACAATTACCAATAGTCATCTCTGCTCCTCTCTTGTTATCTGGATGCACATTTCAAAGACAAGTCTTGTAATGACCCCTACCTCTAATTAATGTTAATTCGCACTTAATTATGCCTTGTAAAAGATTAAGATGGATTTGGGATTTATTTGCATGTGTATTGCATCATTTACGTGTTTCTATCTGTTTGCCATAAAATGATCTGTTCATGTCTTTGACTTTAAACTGCAAATTGAAAGCTTTATCATTGAATCAGAAATTGGCTTGTGTTATGTGCTAATTAGAATTTATAGAGTTTTATGGTAGGTTTAATTAAAAATTGATTTGGTATGATTAAATTAGATTAAATAACATTAAATTACACTAGTTTGAATTATTACACTTATGCCACTTAGTGACTTGAATTGAGACCACTCTCCATTACACCTTATTACATTTAGAGGCATCTCTCATCAGCCTTCTCTGGGAGACCAAATCGTAGGAGAGGGAGAGAATAAGAGAACAAAAATTGAATCATCTAGAATTTTGCTCGAATTTAGAGGGATTGAAGGCAACTTGGAAGATTAGGCTACTAAGCTTGGAATTCAAACCTAAGGTAGTGAATTCATCTCCTTAATTATGATATTGAGTTGTAGCTTGCTTGATTAAGAAACATTGTAGATTAGAGTCTAGTTTGGCTTAAAATGTGGAATTGAGGCTTAAATCGTAAATGCACGTGTGCATTTCTTCACATTTTGAACATGATTTCAAGAGTTTCTTCCATGCATGTGTTAATTTCACTCTCATTGTGGACATTCAACTTGTTTTCCATCAAATTATCAAGTTTGATTATGTTTTGGAGGGTTTGAATTCAAAGAGGGTCTTGCATGTGGATTTAATAGCATATTCATAAAATTCATGTTGATTTTGCATAAATTGGTTTACTCTTGGGCCATGATTTCTTGAATTGAAGCTTTAAACATGTTGTTTTATGAGTCTTCGTGTGTTTCCTTAATTTTGGGCCCAGGAAAATGAGTTTTGGATGGTTAAAGGTTGAGTTTCATGCTTTGAGGTCAATCTGGATTTTTCATAAATTTGACCCACGCTCGAGCGAGGCCTTTCACGCTCAAGCGTGAAGCCTGAGTACATGCACTTCCGCTCGAGCGGCGAGAGTAACGCTGTAGACACCCCATTTTTTACCACCTTTAAGACTTGGACGCGACTGATGGTTTTGGCAGTTGTGCAGTGCAAAGGTTCAATTTCTTCGGCAAGGAGAGAGAGTCAAATCTCAACTTCATATCCCTTTTTTTTTGGACCAAAACGATCTTGATCAAAAGATTTTAGTCTTTAAACCCTCTCTTTCAAAATGTTTTTGAAATAAAGTTTTTACGATGTTCCGAGGCTCGCATTTTGTCAAATGTTGCGCTTTTCGGTAAACCGAGCAAGGACAAAGTGGAAATGAATGAAAAAGAGATGAAATCTTTGAAAAATCTTTCAAAACACCTTACTTAGGGGTTTGGAGTTGAAGAAAAAAGGAGAAGAGGGAAGAAATTTAGTTGGGGGAGAAAATGGGCATGAGCAGTTAAGAAAATTCGAAACGACCCTCGCCCGAATCGGGCCTATTCATTTGCATACTTGGAATCAAGCTATGAGGCCACCACCATTGGAAATAAGACTTAGGGCTTCATTTTTCCCTCAGAATCTCCTAAATCCAATTTGGACGGGGAGATATAGTTGTTTGAGTAGGGCATCACTCCGGTTGGACGAAATTTGCAGCTTCACCAAAAAGCGCATAACTTTTTCCACAGGAGAATTTTAATGCAAGGTTTGTGCCATTGGAAAGCTAACTTCCAAGGCTTCAATTTGGACACTTGAACGGACACCATTGGACTTCCCAATTACTGGCCGTCCACTTTTATTTCAGCGAGATCCATTTTGTCCTAAAAGTGGCGGTAAGCCTACACTGACCCTTTAGGCGGCCGCCGGCCAGAAAAATGTGAGCTGGCCACTTACTTAATTGAATGACCTTTTTTTCCCTTTTGAGCTGGTTGGCCATTCTTCCCCTCCCAAGTGTGTTCCAGCTATGTATTTTGTTTTCACAGTGTCCTATGTGGGGTTTGGCCTTTTGGGGGGAAACTTGAATTGGTTTTCCCCCTCCATTTTTCCACCCTTTTTTCCCTTCTCTCCCTCTATAAAAACAGCAGCCCCAGCTGTGTTTTAAAGGGGAGAAAATCCTCTTGGAGCTTAGCGTACATACATCCTCCGTCTCTCATTCAAAGCTTTAAAACCCTTTGTTCTTGGGCCATTTCTTCACCAATCCATAGCACTACACCTCTCCACTCCATACCAGCAACTTGGAGGTCATTCTCGAGGCAAGGAGCATCATTTCTTGGTTCATTTGAAGACATAGGCTACAAGGGTAAGCTTCTTTTCCCTCTTTTTGGCCCGATTTTGGCATGCAATCCTAGCTCCTTGTGCTTATATTTTTGGGCTCTGACCCTAACTGGAAATAGTCTTATTTTTAGCTCCTTTTCATGTTTGATTAAAGACCTCTTCTTTGTTTGGGGTCCCCGGCTACTTGTTTCTTTACCTCTCTTTTTGGCCTTTTTTGCATAGTATTTTAGGCCTATTTGTGAGCTATTTTGGACTTTTCCATAAACTGAAAAATACCATGTTTGGGCCCCCTCTTCAACATTGTTGAAGGGCCCTCCTCTGTTTGAGGGCAGTGTCACTTGCTTCTTTATCTCTTTTGGCTTTTTTCTTGCATAATGTTTTAGGCCTACTTGTGTTTATTTTCGTGGCTTGTTGTAAACTGTGAAGTGCCATGTTTTGAGCCCCTCTTCAACTTTGTTGAAGGGCTCTTAACCATTGAGGTCAGCTGCTACCCTTGTTTCTATTCCCTCTTTTAGGGCCTTTTCTTGCATGATAGATAAGCCATATTTGTGATCACTTTTGAGACTTGTTGTAAACTAGAAAAAAAGGCTTGTTGTGACAGTATCTTCATGTTTTATTAAGATTCCATACTTGTTTGAGGTCATATGCTATCTCGTATGCTTGGTTGCCTCCTTTTTGAGCTTTATGTCCTAGCTATTGTTTGCATGCATTGTTTGGCCCTCTAGCCACTTTGGAATCTAGTGGATTTGAGTGGCTTGGTTACTATTTTGAGCTTCCAAATTAGAGAGGGTTGACCCTCTCTCACTTTGGCTTGTTTGATGGCCAT